>JAKCPB010001387.1:0-90011 GCA_021442155.1 Cymbidium sinense | reverse complement strand
GCGGACATGTCTAGCTGGACCGCACTCAAAGATACCGACGTGATGAGAACTCTTCAGTTAAGCGTGCTTGGGCGAGAGTACTACTACGATGGATGATCTCCATGGAAGTCATCGTGTTGCACCATTTGTTGATGTTGCCCATTTTATTTTTCTTTTAAGTTTATTTTATTTTGCCGCTGATGCTAGAGAACTCGGTGATTGCCATCGACTACGAAAATATCGTCCATGGATGCCTGCAAACATGAGTGCGACCCACACGCTTGCTGCATCTTGGGTGGAGGCCGCATAGAAATCGCTGCAACTTCGTGCACGATCGTCCGATTCATCATTATAACCCCAATCCGGAAAGACCACCGCGGGGTGCACGGATGCGGCCGCAGTGGCATATCTGACGGACTGATCTCTCGATTTTTGCTATTTTGAAGCCTACCGCGACACGAGGTTCGCATGAGAACATTTTACAACACATCTCTAACAGGCGCGACCGCACTAGATCTCATGAGAACTCTTTAGTTAAGTGTGCTTAGGCGAGAGTGGTGCTATGATGAGTGACATCGTGGGAAGTCGTAGTGTATTAGCATTTGTTGAAGCCACTCAATTTATTTTTATTTTATGTTTATTTTATTTTATCGCTAACGACGGAGAACTCGGCGATCGCCATCAACTCCAAAAATGTCGTCCATGTGACGCCTCAGACTGCAAATCATGAGCTGCGGGTCCCACGCAGTTGATCCATTCTCGTGGAGGTCGCACAAAATCGCCATAACTTCACGCGACGTCCGATTTGTAGTTATGACACCAATCCAGAAAGATCTTCGCGGGGCGCACAACGCACAGATGTGCCGCAGGCATAGCTAGCGGGACCCTTATCTCCGATTTCAGCTATTTTGAAGCCCTATCGCAGCACTAACGGGTTCCACATTAGAACAATTTGCGTGACATGTCCAGCGAGCGTGAGTGCACCATCACACTAGATCCCATGAGAACTCTTCAATTGAGCGTGCTTGGGCGAGAATAGTACTACGATGGGTGATCTCCACGGAAGTTGTCGTGTTGCATCATTTGTTGATGCTGCCCATTTTATTTTCCTTTTAAGTTTATTTTATTTTACCATTGATGCTAGAGAACACGATGATCACCATCGACTACGAAAACATCGTCCATGGGATGCCTCGAACTACAAAACACGACCTGTGGGACCCGTGCGGCTGATCCGCAAGTCTCGGGTGGGGGTCGCACTGAAATCGCTGTAACTTCATGCATGATCATCTAATTCGCCATTATGACCCCAATCTGGAAAGACCTTCGCAGGGCGCATGACGCGCAGATGTGCCGCAAGTGCATCTAATGGGACCTGTATCCCTGATTTCGGCTATTTTGAAGCCCTTTTGCGACACAAACGAGCTTCACATGAGAACAATTTGTCGCACATCTCTCGGCACGATCGCACCAAAGACACCGCATCTCATGAGAACTCTTCGGTTAAGCGTGCTTGGGCGAGACTAGTATTATGATGGGTGACCTCTTGGGAAGTCGTCGTGTTGCAGCATCTATTGAAGCCGCCCAATTTATTTTCATTTATGTTTATTTTATTTCACTATTGATGTCGGAGAACGCAGCGATCGCCATTGACTTCAAAAATGTCATCTATGTGATGCCTCAGACTACAAATCATGAGCTGCGGGCCCCACGTAACTAATCCACGCGTCTCAGGTGGAGGCCGCACGAAAATCACCATAACTTCGCTCACGATCGTCCGATTCGCAATTATGATCCCAGTCCAGAAAGATCTTCACGGGGTGCACGACGCGCAAATGTGTAACAGGCGTAGCTGGCGGGACCCTTATATATGATTTCGCTATTTCGAAGCCCTTCTGTAGCACTAACGTTTTTCGCATGAGAACAATTTGTGTGACATGTCCAGCGGGCGTGAGGCACCAGCACACCAAATCTCATGAGAACTTTTCAGTTAAGCGTGCTTTGGCGAGAGTAGTACTACGATGGGTGATCTCCAGGGAAGTTGTCGTGTTGTATCATTTGTTGATGGCGTCCATTTTATTTTTCTTTTAAGTTTATTTTATTTTACAACTGATGCCAGAGAATACGACGATCGCCATCGACTATGAAAACATCATCCATGGGATGCCTTGGACTGTAAAACACGAGTTGCGGGACTCATGTGGCTGATCCACGCGTCTAGGGTGGGGGCCGCACAAAAATTGCTGTAACTTCACACACGATCATCTGATTCGCCATTATGACCCCAATCCAGAAAGACCTCAAGCGACAGCGGCGCATGACCGATGGGACTCAGACTCTCGATTTCGGCTATTTTGAAGCCCTTCCGCGACACGGACGGGTTCCACATGAGAATAATTTACAACACATCTTCAGCGGGCGTGATCGTATCGCCAAACTAGATCCCATGAGAACATCTTCATCATGTTGCACCATCTGTTGATGCCTCCCATTTTATTTTCCTTTTATTTTTATTTTATTTTACCACTAATGCTGGAGAATTCAACGACGCCACTCAAAAAACATCATCGGGATACCTAATTGCAAAATATGAGCCTCCACGCTCCGATCCATGGGTCTCGGGTGGAGGCCACATGAAATTGATAACTGCATAATAACGCCCATTTGCCATTATGACCCCAATTTGGAAAGACCTAGACGTGGATGTGCGTATGCACATCTAATAGGACTGATCTCGATTTGGCTATTTTGAAACCCTACCGTGACACAGACAAGTTTCACATGAGAATAATTTACAGCCATCTCAAGCGGAAGTGACCGCACCACACCATCCCATGAGAACTCTTCGCTTAAGCTTTTGAGTAGTACTATGATAAGTGACCTCTTGAGAAGTCGTGGTACACCATCTATTGATGCCACCTATTTTATTTTATTTTACTGCTAACGTTAGAGAACTCGACGATCGCCATCGACTCCGAAAATGTAGTCCATGGGATGCTTGATCAAATCATGAGCAGCACTTGCGTGATCCAAGCATCTCAGGTGGAGGCCACACGAAAATTGCTATAACTTCGCGTACAATTGTCCGATTCGCCATTATGACCCCAATCCAGAAAGACCTCCGTGGGGCGCAGAATGCACAGATGTGCCACAAATGCATATGGCTAGACCCGTATCTCTGATTTCGGTTATTTGGAAGCCCTACTGCGGCACGGACGGGTTTCACATGAGAATAATTTGCATCACATCTCTAGCGGACACGATCGCACCAACACATCTCGGGTGGAGCTCACATGAAAATTGCCATAACTTCGCGCACGATCATCCGATTCGCTAATAGGACCCCAATCCCGAAAGACCTCCACGGGGCGCACGACGTGCAAATGTGTCGCAAACGCATCTGGTGGGACATGTATCTCTGATCTCAACTAATTCGAGGCCCTATCGCAGGGTAGTACGGATGAGTTCCGTATGAGAACAATTTGCAGCATATCTCTAGTGGGTGTGACGACATCAATACACTAGATCCCATAGGAAATCTTCAGTTAAACGTGCTTGGGCGAGAGTAGTACTATGATGGGTGACCTCCTGGGAAGCATCGTGTTGCACCATCTGTTGATGCCACTCATTTTATTTTTCTTTTATTTTTATTTTATTTTATAGCTGACGCCGAAGAACTTGGCGATCACTATCGACTCCGAAAATGTCATCCATGGGATGCCTTGGATTGCAAAACATGAGCCGCGGGCCCCACGCACCTGATCCATGCGTCTCTGGATAGGCTGCACGAAAATTAGCATAACTTTGCGCACGATCGTCCGATTCTCCATTATGACCCCAACTGGAAAGACCTCTGCGGTGCACGTACGATGTGAGGCGCGCGATCGATATCTCAGATTGGCTATATGTCCCCGCCGCAGACGGTTCGCATGAGAACAATTTACAACACATCTTTAGCGGGCGTGACCGCACCAGCACACCAGATCCCATGAGAACTCTTCAGTTAAGCGAGCTTGGGCAAGAATAGTACTATGATGGATGACCTTCTAGGAAGTCATCGTGTTGCACCATTTGTTGATGTCGTCTATTTTATTATCATTTTATGTTTATTTTATTTTATCGTCGACGCCGAAGAACTCGACAATCGCCATCGACTCCCAAAACGTCATCCGTGGGATGCCTCAGACTGCAAAACCTGAGCAATGGCCCCACTCGGTTGATCCACACGTCTCGGGTGGAGGCCGCACGGAAATCGCCATAACGTCGCGCATAATCGTTCGATTCGCCAATATGACCCCAATCCAAAAGATCTCAGATGTGCGTGATGTGTAAAGATCCGGCGACATGTATATCTGATTTCAAATTTTTTGTAGCCCTACTGCGGTACGGAAGGGTTTCGCATGAGAACAATTTGTCACACATCTCCAGCGGGAGTGATCGCACCAGCACACTAGATCCCATGAGAACTCTTCAGTTAAGCATGCTTGGGCGAGAGTAGTACTATGATGAGTGATCTCTTTGGAAGTCATCGTGTTGCAGCATCTGTTGAAGCCGCCCAGTTTATTTTTCTTTTATGTTTATTTTATTGCACCGTTGATGCTGGGAACTCGACGATCGCCATCGACTCTGAAAATGTCTTCCATGTGATGCCTCAGATTGCAAATCATGAGTTGCGGGCCCCACGCAGCTGATCCGCGTGTTTCAGGTGAAGGCCGCATAAAAATTGCCATAATTTTGTGCATGATCGTCCGATTCGCTAATATAACCCGAATCTGTAAAGCTCTCCACGGGGTGCACGACACACAGATGTGCCGTAGACGCATCTAGCAGAACCCGTATTTTTGATTTTGGCTATTTCGAAGCCTTACTGTAGCATGGACGGGTTTCACATAAGGAAAATTTGCAGCACATCACCAGCGGGCTCGACCGTACTAGTACACTAGATCTAATGAGAACTCTTCAGTTAAGCATGCTTAGGCAAGAATAGTACTATGATGGGTGACCTCCTGGGAAATTGTCATGTTGCATCATCTGTTGATGCCGCCCACTTTATTTTCCTTTATGTTTATTTTATTTTTTCGTTGATGCCGACGAACTCGGTGATCGCCATCGACTCCGAAAATGTTGTCTATGAGATGCCTCGAATTGCAAAACACGAGCTGCGGGCCCTACGCTAATGATCCGCGCATCTTGGGTGGAGGCCGCATGGAATTGCCTTAACTTTGTGCACGATCATCCGATTCGCCATTATTAACCCAATCCAGAAAGATCTCTGCAGGGTGCAGGATGCGTAGATGTGATGTAGGCGCATCTAGTGAGACCCGTATCTTCGATTTCAGCTTTTACGAAGTCCTATCGCGGCATAAACTGTTTTTGCATGAGAACAATTTGCTGCACATCTCCAGCGAGCGTGACCACACCAGCACACCAGATATCATGAGAACTCTTCAATTAAGTGTGCTTGGGCGAGAATAGTACTAAGATGGGTGACTTCCTGGGAAGTCGTTATGTTGCACCATCTATTGAAGCCGCCCAATTAATTTTTTTAAGTTTATGTTATTTTACTACTGACCGGAGAACTCGACGATCGCCATCGACTCCAAAAACGTCTTCCATGGGATGCCTCAAATTGCAAATCAGGGGCTGCGGGCCCCACGTGGCTGATTCGCGCCTCTCGGGTGGTGGTCGCGCGGAAATCGCCATAACTTCGCAAACGGTCGTACGATCCGCCATTATGACCCAAATCCATAAAGTTCTCCGCGGGGACCACGATGCGTAGATATGCCGCATGTGCATCTGGCGAGACCCGTATCTTTGATTTCGTCTATTTTGAAGCCCTACCACGACACGGACGGATTTCACATGAGAACAATTTTCAACCCATCTCCAACGGGCGCGACCGCACCAGCGCACAAGATTTCAAGAGAACTCTTCAGTTAAGCGTGCTTGGGCGAGAGTAGTACTATGATGGGTGACCTACTGGGAAATCGTCGTGTTGCACCATCTGTTGATGCCGCCTATTTTATTTTCCTTCTATGTTTATTTTATTTTTCCGCTAACATTGGAGAATTTGACGATCGCCATCAACTCCAAAAATGTCATCCATGGAATGCCTGACGCAAATCAAGCAGCGGCCCTGTGATCCACGCAGCGTGTGGAGGCCGACGAAATCGACATAACTTTGCGGACAATCGTCCGATTCGCTAATATGACCCTAATTTGGAAAGTTCTTCACGGGGAGCACGACACGCAAATGTGCTGCAGGTGCATCTAGCGGAACCCTTATCTCGGATTTTGGCTATTTCGAAGCCCTATCGTGGCACAGACGGGTTCCACATGAGAACAATTTGCAGCACATCTCCAGCGGGGCGACCACACCAGCACACTAAATCCCATGAGAACTCTTCGCTGTTAAGCGTGCAGTAGTATCTATGATGGGTGACCTCCTGAAAGTCGTGTTGCACCATCTGTTCATGCCGCTCATTTTATTTTACTTTTATTTTTATTTATTTTACCGCTAACGCCGGATAACTCGATCGCCATCGACTAAAAAACGCCGTCGGGATGCCTCAACCGAAAAACACGAGCCGCGTCACCACGCTGCCGATCGACGCTAGGTGGGGGCCGACAAAATTGCCGTAACCGTCACGCATTGTCCGATTCCGATGACCCTAATCCTCAGACTATGCGACGACGCGTAGATGTGCCGTCGGTGCATCTGATGGGACCCATATCTCTGATTTTCGTTATTTTGAAGCCCTAATGTGGCATGGGCGGGTTCCACATGAGAATAATTTGCAGTCCATCTCCAATGGGCACGACCGCACCTGCACATCAGATTTCATGAGAACTCTTCAGTTAAGCGTGCTTGGGCGGGAGTAGTATTATGATGGGTGACCTCCCGGGAACTCGTCGTGTTGCACCATTTGTTGATGTCGCCCATTTTATTTTCCTTTTATTTTACCGCTGATGCCGGAGAACTTGACGCCGCCATACTCAAAACGCGTCATCCTCTGGATGCCTCGAATCAGAACCAGCCACAGCCCCACGCGCCGATTCGATGTCGAGTGGAGGCTGCACGGAAATCACAATAACTTCACGCATGATCGTCTGATTCGCCATTATGACACCAATCTAGAATAACCTCTACACTGCGCACGACGCAGAGATGTGCCGTAGGCGCATCTGACGGGACCTGTTTCTTCGATTTCGACTACGACATGGACGGGTTCCATATGAGAATAATTTGCAGCACATCTCTAGCGGGCGTGACCGCACCAGCACACCAGATCCCATGAGAAATTAAGCTTGCTTTGGCGAGAGTAGTATTATAATGGGTGACCTCTTGGGAAGTTGTCATGTTGCATCATTTATTGATGCATTTTATTTTTCTTTTATTTTTATGTTATTTTACCACTGACGCCGGAGGACTTGGCGATTGCCATCGACTCCGAAAACATCATCCGTGGGATGCCTCGACTGCAAATCATGAGTCGCGGGCCCCACGCGACTGATTCGTGCTCTCAGGTGGAGGCCGCATGAAAATTGCCATTACTTCGCGCATGGTCGTCTGATATGCCATTATGACTCCAATCCGGAAAGACCTCTGCGGGGCGCACGATGTGTATATATGCCGCAGGCACATCTGATTGGACATGTATCTCCGATTTCGGCTATTTTGAAGCCCTACCGCGGCACGGAACGGTTCCACATGAGAATAATTTACAACACATCTCCAGCGGGAGCGACCGCACCAACACACCAGATCTCATGAGAACTCTTCAGTTAAATGTGCTTGAGCGAGTAGACTATAATGACCTCGGAAATCGTCATGTTGCATATCGCTGATGCCCATTTTATTTTTCTTTTATTTTATCGCTGATGCTGGAGAACTTGGCGATCGCCAACGACTCCGATAACATCGTCCATGGGATGCCTCGGACTGTAAATCATGACTTGCGTACAACACGCAGATGTGCCTTAGGCGCATCTAAGGGGACCTGTATCTCCGATTTCGGCTATTTTGAAGCCACACTTTGACATGGACGGGTTACGCATGAGAAAAATTTGCAGCCCATCTCCAGCGGGCGCGATCGCACCAGCACACCATATTTCATGAGAACTCTTCAGTTAAGCATGGTTGGGCGAGAATAGTACTATGATTGATGACCTCCTAGGAAGTCATCGTGTTGCACCATCTCTTGATTCCGTCCATTTTATTTTTATTTTATGTTTAATTTATTTTCTTGCCGAAGAACTCGGACGCCATCGACTCAAAATGTCATGGGATGGATCGCTGGCACGAAGCCGCGGACCCCACGACGATCTGTGGTGGAGGCCGCACGGAAATCGCCATAACGTCGCACATGATCGTCCCATCCACCAATATGACACCAATTCGGAAAGATCTTCGCGGGGCGCACGCGCGCAGATGTGTCGTAGGCGCATCTGGCTTAATTTGTATCTCTGATTTCAACTATTTCGAAGCCCTACCATGGCACAGACGGGTTTCGTATGAGAACAATTTGCTGCATTCTTCAACGAGCGCGACCGCACTAGCACACCAGATCCCATGAGAATTCTTCAGTTAAGCATGCTTGGGCGAGAGTAGTACTATGATGTGTGACCTCTTAGGAAGTCGTGTTGCAACATCTGTTGAAGCCACTCATTTTATTTTTCTTTTAAGTTTATTTTATTTTATCACCGACATCGGAGAACTCGGCGATTGCCATCGACTTCGAAAATGTTGTACATGGGAATGCCTCGGACTACAAATCATGAGCTGCAGGCCCCACGCGTCTGATTTGCGTGTCTCGGGTGGTGGTCGCATGGAAATCGCCATAACTTCATGCGATCGTCCGATTCGCCATCATGACCCCAAGCCAGAAAGATCTCCGCGGGGCGCATGATTCGTAGATGTGCCGCAAGCGTATTTGACTGGACTTGTATCTTCGATTTCGGCTATTTTGAAGCCCTACCGCAGCACATACGGGTTCCACATGAGAATAATTTACACATTTTTAGTCGGTACGACTGCACCAGCACACCAGATCCCATGAGAGCTCTTCAGTTAAACGTGCTTGGGCGAGAGTAGTACTATGATGGGTAACCTCTTGGGAAGTCATCGTGTTGCACTACCTGTTGATACCGACAATTTTATTTTTGTTTTATGTTTATTTTATTTTACTGTCGACGCTGAAAAACTCAGCGATCACCATTGACTCCAAAAATGTTATCCGTGGGATGCCTCAGACTACAAAACACGAGCCACAGGCCCCACTCGGCTAATCCGTGCATCTCGGGTGGAGGCCGCACAAAAATCACCATAACGTTGTGCACGATCGTCCGATTCGCCAATATGATCCCAATCCGGAAAGATCTCGGGGCACGACCCAGATGTGTCTCATGAGCATCTGGCGGGACATGTATCTTTGATTTCGACTATTTTGAAGCCCTACTGCGACACGGACGGGTTCCGCATGAGAATAATTTGCCTCACATCTCTAGCGGGCGTGACCGCACCAGCACACAAGATCTCATGAGAACTTTTCAGTTAAGTGTGCTTGGGCGAGAGTAGTATTATGATGGGTGACCTCCTTGGAAGTCATTGTGTTGCACCATCTGTTGATGTCGTACATTTTATTTTTCTTTTAAGTTTATTTTATTTTACCGCTGACACCGGAGAACTCGGTGATCGCCATCACCTCCGAAAATGTTGTCCATGAGATGCCTTGCACTACAAATCATGAACTGCAGGCCCCATGTGGTTGATCCGTGCATCGCGGGTGGAGGCCGCACGAAAATTGTCATAACTTCACGCACGATCGTATGATTCGTCATTATGACCCCAATGGAAAGATCTTTGCGGGGCGCACGACGCGTAGATGTGCCGCAGCATCCGGCAGACCCGATCTCGATTTGACTATTTTGAAGCCCCACCGATAACGAACGGGTTCCACATGAGAATAATTTATAGCGCATCTCCGCATGCGATCACATCCCATGAGAACTCGCTAAGCGTTTGGGCTGAGTACAATGATGGGTGACCTCCTTGGAAGTCATCGTGTTGCACCATTTATTGATGCCTCCCATTTTATTTTCCTTTTATATTTATTTTATATTACAACAACAACAACAACAACAACAAGAAGCCTTAATCCCATTATGTGGGGTCAACTACATGAATCCTTTGCCTCCATTGTGTCCTATTATGTGTCAAATTCTCATTTAATTCAAGTATACTAATGTCATTTTTTATACATCATAACCAAGTCTTTTTAGCTCTACCTCTACCTTTCTTAACATAAGAAAAATCTAATGCATCTACTCTCCTAACCAGGTCATCGGACGGCCGACGCTTTATGTGGACAAACCATCTAATATCTAAGGCGACTCTCTCTAATCTTATCTGCCACTAGAGCTACTCCAACTTTTTCCCGAACATACTCATTTTGCATTTTATCCTAAAAGTAAAGCCACTCATCCACCTAAGCATCCTCATCTCTGTAACACTTAACTTAGTCTTATGCTTCTCTTTTCAACACAACATAAGATTTTCTTGGTCTTACTACCATCTTATAAAATTTTCCCTTAAGTTTAAGTGGAACTTTTCTATCACACAATAGGCCAGATGCATTCCTCCACTTCATCCATCCAACTTGAATTCTACTAATAACATCTCCATCTATTTCACCATCATTTTGAACAATAGAGCTTAAATATATGAATCACTCACTCTTATTAATGACTTGTTCACCTAATGTCACAACACTACCACTATTACTACAATTACATATATTCAATTTTAGATCTACTTAAACAAAAACCTTTAGACTCTAAAGTTCCATAATTCAAGTTTCTCTTGGACTCCCTCTCTAGTCTTATCAACAAGAAGAATGTCATCAGTAAAAATCATACACCAAGGTACATCTTCTTGTAAATGCCTAGAAGAACATCCATAACTAAAGTAAAAAAGATAAGGGCTTAAAGTTGATCCTTGATGTAATCCAATGAAATAAGAAAATATTTTGTCAATCCTCCTTGTGTTTGGACACAAGTAAATTTTCTAGTATACATATCCTTAATGACTTGAATATAACCAATATTAACTTCTTTCTCGCTCTAACTCTCCAAAGCATCTCTTGAAAATTTATCATAAGCTTTCTAAATCAATAAAAAATCATATGTAGATCCTTTTACTTTCTATGCTTCTCCATCAAACCTCTTAACAAATGTATAACATCCAAAGTAGATCTACCGCATGAAACCAAATTGATTGTGAGAAATTTTGTATCACATCGTAACCTATGCTCAATTACTCTCCCATAATTTTAATGTATGACACATTAACTAATCCTCTATAATTTGCACACTGTAAAAACCATCTCCACTCATCTCGTTGAGGCCGACGCATCTCCATAATTTGCCACATCATTCGATTCATGATTATGACCTAAATCTAGAATAACCTCCGCGGGGCGCACGATGCGCAGGTGTGCCACAGGCGCATCTAACGGGACTTGTATCTTCGATTTTGGCTATTTTGAAGCCCTATCGCGGCACGGACGGGTTCCACATGAGAACAATTTCTAACACATCTCCGCACCGCATCGCATTAGATCCCATGAGAACTCTTAAGCGTGCGCAAGAGTATATGATGGGTGACCTCTCGAAGTCATTGTTGCACCATATTGATGCCGCCATTTATTTTCCTTTTTATGTTTATTTTATTTTGACGACGCCGAAGTCGATGATCACCATCGACTCAAAAACTTTGTCGTGGGATGCCTCGATGAAAACACAAGTAGCTACATCTATCCGCCGGAGGCGCATGAAAATCGCCATAATTTCACACGATCGTCGACTATTATGACTACATCCGATCTGAGTGAATGATGATGCTAGCCATCTCGACGGGACATGTACCGATTTTGACTATTTCAAACCCTATCAACATATGAGTTTTGCAGAACAATTTGCGCACATCTAACATCGCACGACACACTAGATCCCATGAGAACTCTTCGCATGCTTGGGCGATGGGTGCTTATGATGGGTGATCCCTGATGTCTTGCACCATATTTTGATGCCACTCTTTTTATGTTTATTTTATCCACCGACGCCGAGAGCGGATCGCCATCGACTCAAAACTTTGTGATGCCTTGAGTAAAAAGAGACGGGCCCCACTCATCTAATCCACGCCGTGGAGGCCGAAAATATAACTTCACGCATCGTCCGATCCATCATTATGACCCAAATTGGAATAACATCCGGGCATGATGATGCATAGATGTGACGCAAGCACATATGGCGGGACCCATTTTTTTAATTTTGGCTATTTTGAAGCCCTACGGTAGAGAACTTTGCACATCTCCAAAGTGTGTGATCGCACAACACACGCGATCTATGAGAACTCATTAAGCATGCTTGAGAGTTTTTTATGATGGTCACGTCGTGTTGCACCATCTGTTGATGCTGCCTATTTTATTTTTCTTTTATATTTATTTTGTTTTTCCACTGACACCGGGGAACTCGACGATCGCCATCGACTCTGAAAATGTCGTTTATGTGATGCCTTGGATTGTAAATCAAGAGCCGCGGGCCCCATGCGGCTTATTCGCACCTTTCGGTGGAGGCCGCACGAAATCACCATAACTTTGTGCACGGTCATCCGATCACCATCATTTTGACCCTAATTTGGAATAACATCCGGGTGCGACGATGCATAGTGTGATGGCGGACTGTTTGACTATTTTGAAGCCCTACCGAGGCACGAATGGGTTCGCAAGAATAATTTACACATCTCCCAATGACGCACGCATCGCCGACAATTCTTTAAGCGTGCTTGGGCTAGTAGTACTATGATGGTGACCGGAAGTCATCGTGTTGCACCATATTGATGCCGCCCATTATATTTTATCGCCACGTAGAACTTAGCGATTGCCATCGACTCAAAATATCATCCGTGGATGCTCGATCAGAAAACACGAGTCGGCCCGTGATTCACCGCCTCGTGGAGGCCACAAAAACCATAACGCGGCACGATCACCCGATCCATTATGACCCTAATATGGAATAACCTACGCGGCACACGATGCGGCCAAGCGATGAGGGATATGTATCTTCGATTTCAGCTATTTTGAAGCCCTACCGCAGCACGAATGGGTTCTATATGAGAATAATTTACACATCTCCAGCGGACGCGACCGCACTAACACACAGATTAGAGAACTCTTCGCTGTGCTTGCGAGAGTGGTACTATGATGGTGACCTTTGGAAGTCATCGTGTTGCACCATCTATTGATGCCGCCCATTTTATTTTCTGCCAACATCAAAACTCGCGATCGCCATCAACTCAAAATGTTACGGGATGCCTCGATAAAACATGAGGGCCCCGATCGCCGCATCTTGGTGGAGGCCGCGAAAAATCGCCATAACTTCACGCACGATCGTCCGATCCGCCATTATGACCCCAATCGGAAAGATCTGGGCATTACGCGATGTGCCGCGAGAGCATATGGGACCCAGTATCTGATTTGACTTTTTCAAGCCCTATCGCGATGTGGTTTCATGAGAATAATTTACACATCTCCAGGCGCCACCGCACAAACATCCAATGAGAACTCGCTAAACGTGCTTGGGCGAGTACTATGATGGGTCACCTCTTGAAGTCGTTGCACCATCTATTGATGCCTCCTAATTTATTTTTTTTATGTTTATTTTACAAACGTCGGAGAACTGATCGCCATCACTCCAAAATCCGTGGGATGCCTCAAAAACATGAGTCTGGGCCCCACGCTGATCAGCCTCTTGTTGAGGCCGCATGTCGCCATAACTTCAGCACGCATCGATCCGCCATTATGACCCCAATCCGAAAGACCGGCACGACGACGATGTGCGTACAGTGGGACCACGATTTTGGCTATTTTGATGCCTTAATGTGGAGATTTCCGCATGAGAATAATTTACAACTCCACCGGATCGCACCAAAGACAATGTGATCCCATGAACTCTTCGCTCTGCGAGTAGATTATGATGGGTGACCTCGATGGAAAAGTGTTGCATCATGTGTGCATTCCTTTTATGTTTATTTTATTTTACTGCTGATGTTGGAGAACTCGACGATCGCCATAGACTCCAAAAACGTTGTCCGTGGATGCCTTGCACATGAGCACCACGCGAGTGATCCGCGTCTTTGTTGAGGCCGCATAAATCGCCATAACACGCACGATCATCTTACCGCTTTATGAAATCCGGAAAAGACCTCTGGCGATGATGGCGTGATGTGCCCATCTAATGGAATTATATTTTATTGATTTCGACAATAGAACGGCGACGATTCAGACACCGATCCCATGACAACTCTTCAAGACCGCTCAGAGTAGATATGATTGGTGACCTCCTAGGAAGTCATTGTGTTGCACCATTGATGCTATCCATTTTCATGACCCAATCTAGAAAGATCTCGCGGATGACGACAGTGATATGCCAATGGCTTTTGGAAGGACTTATCTTCGATATTTCAAAACTACGCATGTTCCCCACATGAGCATAATTTGTGGCAAATCTCCAAAGGTGTGACCGCACAGACACCTCACATGAGAACTCTTTAGTTGCGTGCTTGAGAGCAATATGATGGTGACCTCTTGGGAAGTCGTGTTGAACCATCTGATGCCCATTTTATTTTTTTTTTTTATTTTACCATTGATGCCGAGAACTCGGTGATCGACCAAAATGGTCAATGGGATGCCTCTGACTAAAAACACGATGGAAGCGATCCGACATCTCATGTGGAGGTCGCACAAAAAATCGCCATAACTACGATCGATTCTCCATTATGACCCTAATCCGAAAGATCTCTCGCACAATAGAGGAGCTTGATCTTGATAACCCGTATCTCTTATTTCGGTTATTTCGATCCCTTACCGTGGCATGGACGGGTTCCACATGAGTACAATTTGTGGCAAATCTCCAACAGGGGCAACTACACCCAGCACATGAGCACAATTTATGGCAAATCTCCAGCAGAGACAACTACACCACCACACCAAATCTCATGCAAACTCTTCGTGTGGCGGCAAAGACTGATAGGTAACCTCCTGGGAAGTCGTTGTGTTGAACCATCTATTGATGCCGCATTTTATTTCTTTTCATTTTATTTTTTATTTTAGGATGCCGAGAACTCGACGATCAACTCAAAAATGGCGCCGGATGCCTCGATAAAAAACATGAGGAGCCCAAGCGGCCGATCCGACATCTCGTGGGAGGTCGCACGAAATCGCCATAACCGCACGATCATTGATTATGACCCCTCAATCCGAAAGATCTCGGGAGACGACGCGATGTGTGCGCACTATCGAGACTCATATCTCCGATTTCGGCTATTTGAAGCCTTACGTACGACGGTTCTGAGCACAATTTGGCAAATCTCCGGGTGATCGCACCAACACACCGCATCCATGAGAACTTTTCGCTTGCTTGGCGAACATATGATGAGGTGATATCAAAGTCATCGTTGAACCATCTCGCGATATTTCTCATTTTATTTTATCCGGATGCCGAACTCGGATCGACTCAAACGTCGATGGGATGCCATCAAAAAAACACGAGTCATGGAGCCCATGTGCGACCCGCACCTTGTGGAGGCCGCGAAAATCACCATAAATTCTGCGCGATCGTTGATTCACCATTATGACCCCAACCGAAAGATCTCCGCAGGCGCAGACGCCAGATGCCAAAGGTGGGACCCGTATCTCGATTTTGGCTATTTTGAAGACTTACCACGCTCACGGGTTCTCATGAGTATAATTTGTAGCAAATCTCCAGCGGGCGCGATCGCACCAACACACCATATCACATGAGAACCCTTCAGTTAAGCGTGCTTGAGTATGATGATGATCTCCTCGAAAAGTCATCGCTGAACCATCTTGATCCCATTTTAATTACCTTTCTTTTATTTTATCATTGACGCCAAAGAATCGGAGATCGACTCAAAACGCGCATCGTGGGATGCCTCAAATCAAAAACGAAGTCGGGGTCCACGCGGGTCGCCGCACCTTTGTGGCCGCAAAATTGCATAACTTCGCCGATCGTCTGATTCACCATTATGACCCCAATCCGGAATGATCTCAGCGGGGTGCACGACACGCAGATGTGCCAAAGCGATCGGGGACAGATATCTCCGGTATTTTGAAGACTTACCGTGGCACGATTTCGCACATGAGTATAATTTATGGAAAATCGTGGGAGCCGCACGACACCATATCAAGAACACCGCTGCGTGCTTGAGAGCAAGATTATGATGGGTGACCTGAAGTCGTCGCGTTGAACCATCTGTTGATGCATCCCATTTTATTACCTTTTTTTATTTTATTTTACCATTGACGCTAAAGAATTTGGCGATCGACCAAAATGTTGGTGGGATGCCTGAAAAAAATGCGGGTGGTCCCGCTAGCCGATGCATCTTATGTAGAGTCGCACGAAAATTGCCATAACTTTATGATCGTCCACGCCATTATGACCTCAATCCGGAAGAACTCCTGGCGATGCGTGATAAAGCGCAGCGATCTGGACCCGATTCCATTGGCCGCACGGCACGCATGAGTTCCACATGTCACAATTTATGGAAAATCTCGTGACAACACAAGACACCGCATTCCCGAGAACTCGCCGTTAAGCGTGCTTGGCGAGAGCGATTTATGATGGGTGACCTCATCGGGTTGAATCATCTGTGATGTCACCCATTTTATTTTCTTTTATTTTATTTTATTTTAGCGGACGGGAGAACTTAAAGATCGACTCTAAAATGTCGGGAAGATGCCTCGATTGAAAATACATGGGGGCCCACGGCTGATCGATGCATCTTATGTTGAGGTCGCACAGAAATCGCCATAACTCGCACGTTATGACCTCAATTATGATCTCCATATGACTTGCAAATGAAAACGTAAGCATTTGGTGGGACCATCGTATTTCGATGCTTTTGGCCGCAGACGGGTTCCACATGAGCATAATTTATGAAAATTCCAAAAGGCGACCACACCAAAGACACACTAGATCCTATGAGAACTCTTCATTAAGCGTGCGAGAGAGCAATACTATGATGGTGACCTCGGGAAGTTATTGAACCATCTTAATATTCACATTTTATTTTCTTTTATTTGTATGTATTTTATCGAACGGAGAATTAAAGATCGATTCAAAATGTCGATGGGATGCCTCACCGAAAAATACGTGGGCCACGATTGATACGCGAGGCCCCATAGAAATCGCCATAACTCTGTGCACAATCATTTGAGGCCATTATGACCAATTTGGAAAAATCTCGGGCATGACACGTAGTGACAAGATCTGGTACATGTATATCGATTCCATTAAGCACAGATCTCGCATGAGCACAATTTATGCCAACGAGGACCGCATATAGATCCTAGGAGAACTCTTCAATTAAGCCTTACCGCAGGACAGACGGGTTCCGCATGAGCACAATTTATGGAAAATCTCCTTCAAGCGCGACCGCACCAGCACAGTAGATCCCAAAAGAACTCTTTAGTGAAGCGTGCTTTGCGAGAACAGTATTATGATGAGTGACCTCTTGGGAAGACGTCGTGTTCAACCATCAGTTTTTGCTTTTATTCTTTTATTTTTATTTTATTTTACCGTTGACGCCGGAGAACTCGGCGATCGACTCCGAAAACGTCATCGATGGGATGCCTTAGACTAAAAAACACAAGCCGTGGGGCCCACTAGGCTGATCCGCGCATCTCCTGCAAAGATCGCACGAAAATCGTAATAACTTTGCGCACGATCGCCCGATTCGCCATTATGACCCCAATTCGGAAAGATCTTCGCGAAGCGCACGAAGCGTAGAAGAGCCGCAGGGGCATCTAGCGGGACACGTATCACCGATTTCGGCTACCACAGCACGGACGAGTTCCTGATGAGCATAATTTTAGACAAATCTTCAGCGGGCGCGACTGTACCAGCACACCACATCCCATGAGAACTCTTCAGTTATGCGTGCTTGAGCGAGAGCACTATTATAATGGGTGATCTCCTAAGAAGTAATCGTGTTGAACCATCTGTTGATGTCGCTCATTTTATTTTCTTTTATTTTTATTTTATTTTATCATTGATGCCGGAGAACTTGAAGATCGACTCCGAAAATGTCATCGATGATGCCTCAGACTGAAAAATACGAGCCGTGGGACCCACTCGACTGATCCGCGCATCTCGTGTGGACACACAAAAATCGCCATAACTTCACGGACGATCTCTGATTCGCCATTATGACCTTAATCTGGAAAGATCTACGCGGGGTACTTGACGCGTAGATGAGTCGCAGACGCATCTAGCGGGACACATATCTCTGATTTTGGCTAGTTTGAAGCCTTACCGCGGCACAGACGGGTTTCCCATGAGCACAATTTGTGGGAAATCTCCAACGGGCGAGATCGTACAAGCACATCAGATCTCATGAGAACTCTTCAGTTAAGCGTGCTTGGGCGAGAGCAGTACTATGATGGGTGGCCTTATGGGAAGTTATTGTGTTGAACCATCTATTGATGTCGCGCATTTTATTTCATTTTATTTGTAATTGAGAACGAGAATCGACTCAAAACATCATCGATGGGATGCCTCGATTGAAACACACGAAGTGGGGACCCACTAAGCTTATCGATCTCGAGGGAATCTCCATAACTTTGTGCACAATCGTCCGATTTGCCATTATGACCCCAATCCAAAAGTTCTCCGTGGGTGCACGCGAGATGAGCCAAAGCGGGACCCAGATCTCTCGATTAGTTACAGCAAGACGGGTTTATTCATGAGCATGAGGCAAATATCCAGCTGAGGCGACCGCACCAGCACACCAGATAACAAGAGAACTCTTCAGTAAGCGTACTTGGGCGAGAACAGTACTATGATGGATTAGTTCTTGGGAAGTTGTCATGTTGAACCATTTGTTGATGCCACCATTTTATTTTCTTTTATTTTTATTTTATTTTATCATTGATTCTGGAAAACTCGACGATCGACTCCGAAAACTTCATAGATAGGATGCCTCAAACTGAAAAACACGAGCCATGGGGCCCAGGTGGCTGACGCTCATGTGGAGGCCACACAGAAATCGCCATAATTTCGCATGATCGTCTGATTCGCCATTCATCTGATTCGCCATTTTGACCCCATTCTAGAAAGATCTTCGCGGGGCGCACGATGCGTAGAAGAGCTGCATGCGCATCTGGCGGGACCGGTATCTCCAATTTCGGCTATTTCAAGCCATCATGACACCTGCCGGATGAGCACAATTTGCTCCAATCGCACCAACACACAAGATCCCATGATAACTCTTTAATTAAAGGAGCTTGGAGCGACTATGATGATACCAGGGAAGTCCATGTTGAACAATCTATTAATGCCGCTCATTTCATTTCCTTTTATTTTTATTTTATTTTTCCCTTGACGCTGGAGAACTCGATGATCGAGTCCGAAAATGTCATCGACGGGATGCCTCGGCCTGAAAAAGTTGAGCCGTGGTGCCGATGCAGCTGATCCGCGGATATCGTGTGGAGGCCACATAAAAATCACCATAACTTCGCGCACGATCGTCCAATTCGCCATTATTACCCCAATCCGAAAAGATATTCGCGAGGCACACGACGTGCAGATGAGCCGCAGGCGCATCTAGCAGAACTCGTATCTCCGATTTCAGCTATTTCGAAGACTTACCACAACACATACGGGTTTTGAATGAGGAAAATTTGCGACAAATCTCTAGCGAGCGTGATCTCACAAACACATAATATCCCATGAGAACTCAGTTAAGCGTGCTTTGGCAAGAGCAGTACTATTCGGTGATTTCCTGGGAGGTCGTCGTGTTGAACCACATGTAGATACCACCCAATTTTTTTCTTTTATTTTATCGTTGAAGCCTCAGTACCTGGAGATCGACTCCGAAAACGTCATCGATGGGATGCCTTATAATGAAAAACATGAGCGTGGGGCCCACGCGGCTGGTTCGCGCGTCTCGTGCGGAGGCCGCATGAAAATCACCATAACTTTGCGCACTATCATCTGATTCGCCATTATGACCCCAATTCGGAAAGATCACCGCGCATGACCCGCAGATGTGCCAAATGCATATCTAACGGGACCCGTATCTCCGATTTTGGCTATTTCAAAGACTTACCGCGACACGTACCGGTTTCGCATGAGCACAATTTGCGGTAAATCTCCAGCGGGAGCGACCGCACCAGCACACAAGATCACATGAGAACACTTCAGTTAAGCGTGCTTGTTCGAGAGCAGTACTATGATGGGTGACCTCCTGGGAAGTCGTGTTGAACCATCTGTTGATACCACCAATTTTATTTCTTTTTATTTTTATTTTATTTTATCGTCGACGCTGGAGAACTCGATGATCGGCTCTGAAAATGTCATAGATAGATACCTCACACTAAGAAACACGAGCCGTGGGGCCCACGCAGCTGATCCACCCGCCTCGTGTGGAGGCCTCACAGAAATCACCATAACTTCGCACACGATCGCCGACCATTATGACATACTGAATGATCTCGTGGGCGACGACATGCAAATGTGCCAAAGGCGCATCTATCGGGACTATATCTCCAATTTTGGCTATTTTGAAGCCTTACCGCGGCACGTACGGGTTCCGTATGAGCATAATTTGCACGACTACACCAGCACATCAGATCACATGAGAACTCTTCAATTAAGTGCTTGCGAGCAAGATATGATGGGTGACCTCCTGAGAGGTCATAGTGTTCAACCATATGTTAATGTCGCCCATTCTATTTCCTTTTATTTCTATTTTATTTTATCATTGACACTGAAGAACTCAAAGATCGACTCCGAAAATGTCATCGATAAAATGTCTCGGACTGAAAAACACGACCCGTGGGGACCACGCGGCTGATATGCTCATCTCGTGCGGAGGCCACACGAGAATCGCCATAACTTCGCTCACGATTGTCCGATTTGCCATTATGACCCCAACCGAAGATCGGGCATACGCATATGTGTAAGCGGATGTGGTGGGACCCGTATCTCTGATTTTGGCTATTATGAAACATTGTCGAGGCACGAACGGGTTCCGCATGAGCACAATTTGTGAAAAATTTCGGGCGCCTGCACTCGCACACCAGATCCCATGAGAACTCTTAAATTAAGCGTGCTTGGGGAAGAGCAGTACTATGATGGGTGACCTCTTGGGAAGTTATCGTGTTGAACCATCTATTGATGCCGCCCATTTTATTTCCTTATATTTTTATTTTATTTTACCGTTGACACTGGAGAACTCGGCGATCGACACCAAAAACATCGTAGATTGTATGCCTCGGATTGAAAAACACGAGCTGTGGGGCTCTCGTGGGGAGTCCGCACGGAAATTGCCATAACTTCGCACATGATCGTCCGATTCGCCATTATGACCCCAACCAAAATATCTACGGTGCATGACACGCATGCTGTGCATATCTGGCGGGACTCGTATCTCTGATTTCAGCTATTTCGAAGCTACCGCGGCACGGAGGGTTCCCGATGAGCACATTTTGTGGCAAATCTCCAATGGCACCGCATTAGCGCACTGCATCCCATGAAAACTCTTCGCTAAGCTTGGGCGAGTAGTAGTATGATGGGTCACCTCCTGGGAAGTCATCGTGTTGAACCATCTATTGATGCCGCCCATTTTATTTTTATTTTATTTTACCATTGACGTTGCAAAACTCAGAGATCAACTCCGAAAATGTCGTCAATGGGTTGCCTTGGATTGAAAAACACGAGCCGTGGGTACCATGCGGCTGATCCGCATGTCGTGTGGAGGCTGCACGGAAATCACCATAACTTCGCACACGATCATCCTATTCGCCATTATGACCCCAATGAAAATCTCCACGGGACGCACGACGCAAAGATGCGAAAAGGTGCCGGATCTTATCTCCATTTTGCTATTTCAAGCATTACAGCAGCACACGGGTTCCACATGAGCACAGTTTACGACAAATCTCTAGTGGGCGCCACCACACTAGCACACCAGATCACATGAGAACTCTTCAGTTAAGCGTGCTTGGGCGAGAGCAGTTCTATGATGGGTGACCTATTGGGAAGTGATCGAGTTGAACCATCTATTGATGCCGGCTATTTTATTTCCTTTTATTTTTATTTTATTTTATCTAGATCATATTTTGAGAATATGTATTTTCAATGATAAAATTTTAGACATTTTAAAATCATGTCAAGATTCTGAATATAGAAGGCATTTTAGAGGAAATAAAATAGTGGCTAAAATATTATAGGGTGGATTTTACTAGCTACCATATTTATAGATGCTCATGAATATAAGCAGATAGATATCGTAATAATAAATATTTATAAACATCAGGAAATATCATTCAACTACATTTTAAAAAATATATTTTATGGGACCATTTATTTCATCGTATGAAAATGAGTATATTTTGTTGGGAGTAGATTATGTTTCTAAGTGGATAGAATCAATCATTACAACAAAAAATGATTCTCTGGTTGTTATTAAATTTTAAAAAAATATATTTTATTAAGATTTGGAACACGTAGAATCATTATTAGTGACAAAGATACTCATTTTTATAATAAATATATGAAATAATTTTTATTGAAATATAGAGTACAACATAGAATAGCCACAGACTATCACCATAAATTCATGCACGATCGTCTGATTCGCCATTATGACTCCAATCTGAAAAGATCTTTGCGTGGCACGATGCGCAGATGTGACGCAGGTGCATCTAGCAGGACCTGTATCTCCGATTTTGGCTAGTTCGACGCCTTACCGCTGCACAGACGGGTTCCGCATGACCATAATTTTAGGCAAATCTCCAGCGGGCGTGACCACACCAGCACACCATATTCTATGAGAACTCTTCAGTTAAGCTTGCTTGGGTGAGAGCAGTACTATGATGGGTGACCTCCTTGGAAGTCGTGTTGAACCATCCGTCGATGCCGCTAATTTTATTTTATTTTATTGTTGATGCCGCAGAACTCGGAGATCAACTCCGAAAACATCATCGATGGCATGCCTCGTACTGAAAAACACGAGTTGTGGGGCCCACGTGGCTGGTCCGCGCGCCTCCTGCGGAGGCTGTACGAAATCGTCATAATTTCGTGCACGATCGTCCGATTCGCCATTATGACCCCAATCCAGAAAGATTTTTGCGGGGTGCACGATGTGCAGATGTGCCGCAGAAGCATCTAGCGGGACCCGTATCACCGATTTCGGTAATTTTGAAGCCTACCGCAGCACGGACGAGTTCCAAATGAGCATAATTTGGGGCAAATCTCTAGCCGGCACGACCGCACCAACACCTCAGATCCCATGAGAACTCTTCAGTTAAGAATGCTTGGGCGAGAGTAGAACTATGGTGAGTGATCTCTTGTGAAGTTGTCGTGTTGAACCATCTGTCGATGCCGCCCATTTTATTTCCATTTATTTTTATTTTATTTTACCGTTGATGCCGGAGAAATCGGTGATCGACTCCGAAAACGTCATGGATAGGATGCCTCAGACTAAAAAAATATGAGCTGTGGGGCCCACGGTGCTGATTTGCGCGTCTCGTGTGGAGGCCGCACGAAAATCGCCATAAATTCGTGCACGATCATCTGATTCGTCATGATGACCCCAATCCGGAAATATCTCCGCTGGGTGCACGACGCGCAGAAGAGCTGTAGGTGCATCTTGTGGGACCCGTAACTCCGAGTTTACCGCGGCACGTATGGGTTCCGCATGAGCACAATTTGTGGCAAATCTCCAGCGGGAGCAACTGCAATAGAACACCAGATCATATGAGAACTCTTAAGCTGCGTTGGGCAGAGCTGATGACCTCCGGAAGTCATCGTGTTGAACCATCTGTTGACGCTGCCCATTTTATTTTCTTTTATTTTATTTTACCATTAACACTAGAAAACTCAGAGATCGGCTTCAAAAATGTTGTCGATGAGATGCCTCGGACTGAAAAACACGAGCCGTGGGGCCCATGTGGCTGATCCGCTCGTCTCGTGTCGAGGTCGCACGAAATTTGCAATAACTTCGCACACGATCTTCCGATTCGCAAATATGATCCAAATCCGGAAAGATCTCCGTGGGGCGCACGACACGTATATGTGCTGTAGAAGCATCTGGCGGGACCCGTAACTCCGATTTCGGCTAATTCGAAGCTTTACTGCGGCACGGATGGGTTCCGCATGAGCACAATTTGCACCAAATCTCCAACGGGCGTGACCCCGCCAGCACACCGGATCCCATGAGAACTCTTGATTAAGCGTGCGCGAAAGGCGATATGATGGGTGATCTGGAAGTTCGCGTTAAACCATTCGTTGATGCCTCATTTTATTTTATTTTACCGACCGGATAACTCGACAATCAATTTGAAAACGTCATGGCATGCGCCGCCGAAAAAATACTGCCGTAATGACGCGATCCACGCATTCGCGCGAGGCGCCGAAAATTGCCATAAATTCACGCACGAACGTCCGATTCGTGATTATGACCCCAATCCGGAAATATCCCCGCGGGGCGCACGACGCGCAGATGAGCTGCAGGTGCATTTGGCGGGACCCGTATCTCTGATTTTGGCTATGTCGAAACCTTCCTGTCACAAGTACGAGTTTCGCATGAGTAATTTATGACAAATCTCCAGC
This sequence comes from Cymbidium sinense, assembly GCA_021442155.1. NCBI lineage: Eukaryota > Viridiplantae > Streptophyta > Magnoliopsida > Asparagales > Orchidaceae > Cymbidium > Cymbidium sinense. Next base: position 65,336 of record JAKCPB010001387.1, on the reverse strand, counting down.
GGGCGCGACCACAACAGCACACTAGATCACATGAGAACTCTTCAGTTAAGCGTGCTTGGGCGAGAGCAATACTATGATGGATGACCTAGGAAATCGTCATCTTGAACCATCTGTTGATTCCGCCCATTTTATTTATTTTTATTTTTATTTTATTTTACCATTGACGCCGGAGTACTCGGAGATCAACTCCGAAAATGTCGTCGATGCCATGCCTCGTAGTGAAAAACATGAGCTGTGGGTCACACGTGGCTAATCCGCAGGCCTCCTGTGGAAGCCGCACAGAAATCATCATAAATTTGCGCACGATCATCCGATTCGCCAATATGACCCCAACCCGGAAAGATCTCCGCGCGGCGGACGACGTGCAGATGTGCCGCAGGCGCCTATAGCGGGACCCGTATCTCCGATTTTGGTGACTGAAGTCAATTTCTTCCATTATCTTGATCTTTCTTCTAATTCGTATTGTATAGATTCTAAATCATCATCATATTCATTTTTATTTTGCTTTTTATGATAATCAGAAAATCTCATACTAATTCTTCCATCTTGATATTCATACGATGTACTCTCTTGTGGAACTAATATGGATTTTTCTAAAATGAATGCAGATTCCATTTAGTTCCTGCATGAATTTCAGAACTGAATTTCTTTCCTTCTATAGCACGAATACCTTGGCTGGCTAACATTAATTCTAACGCTTCATTATTTAGTCGAAATTATTAAAAGTTAAAAAAATATCCATAGAAATACATATTTTCCAAGCATATCGAAAATAGAAAAAATATTACATTATTAGCCATTAGAAATCTATCGACTAAAATGGTACAAGCTCTCCCAATTACTATAGCAACTATTCTAAGCCCCTTAATCACCTTTGATCCAATAAGAGCGAGATATACAAACACAATTAAATATTATAAATCCAGAAGTTAGACAAATTTTACAAAGTGAATTACAAAATGATCGTGAAGAAATGATAATTACATTAGGTAGATGGATAGCTCAAAATCCACATTACAATTTTTCTCCATTAATCCAACGATTATTAAACATCTATACCCAACGTATCTACAATCTCATCGAACCTGTAGAAGAAGAAGACGACGAGTTAGCATAAACATGAGTCGTTTAGCTCATGTTATGTAGTAAAAAAATATATTTAGTAGAAATATAGTAAAGTCAAAAGTAAAAAATAAAGTAATTATATGCATATGACATTTTTTTGTTGTCTAACTGCTCCAATTTGACTTTAGGATTATAGGTAAACTCATTTGTTCAATATCTGATACACAACTAATTTTTTGTTCCGATAATGTTTGTATGATAGATGATTTTGATAGAAATGAAATATCATACATTTTCTTTTTAACATTAAGTAAATTTAATTTTCCATTATTAAATCTATCTAATTGTGATTCAATATCAACAATTTTTGATATTTTCTTATATCAAAGATTTAGGTAAAACAATTAAATTGTTATATAAGAAAACTTCAACTACAGGTTAGAAATATTTCAACCAAGAAGATATAAAATTATCCAAAAATAAAAGAACAAGTAAAACATCTTCAAATTAACTCTTCCATTAAACCGAATTATAAGACAATACGCCTCCCAAGATGGTGGGAGCAATTAAAAGTAAAACCATATAAAGAACTTTTGGTCGATGAGGAGTAACAAAAGTAGAATTACCTCAAGAAAATAAAAGTTACCTGGTAAAGTAAAATACTATTTACCATAGTAAAAGTGAAAAATTGAAAAAGTAAAATAGAAACCCGCCAAGACCCCCTCCAAGAATGGTATCAAGAACTTTTACCGAGGTAAGAACTTTTACTTCAACATCAAGAAATACATCAAGGAGGGTCCGTTGATAATGGTTTAAAGCGTGTAAGAACTTTGGTAAATTGTAAGTGGCCGGCTTGGTAAAGGTGACCAAAATGGACAAGGTTTGATCGTCAAAGTATTCGATGATGGTAGATATGAGGAGGGAGATTTGGGAGATGAAGATTTCAGTGTAGAGGATGAAGAAGCTTTCTGATGATCCATAATGTAATACCTGCAGAAAAACAAAAATAAATGTTACCTTACTTCCATCTACTGAATTATCCGAAGATAAATTCCTGTATGCCTAAATGATAATTCTTATCTACTTATGGTGGCTTAAAATCTGTAGATTATAAATCTTTTTTAGGATACTTAACCGCTCGGGATAAGAAATCTGTAAGAATGTTATTCTTCCCTTTTATATGTTCGAATGTAACATTATAACTATTACCTTATATGGTAGTTATAAAATTTACCCATCTCTTACTATATATTTTCTTTTCATTTTTATTTTTGTAAAAGTGGACAATAGCTAACTGTATAATAGTAAAGTCTTTTGGTAATAATAATTTAAATGCATGTAATGCATTAATGACTCCTAATATTTCATAATCTAATGATGTCATTGATGCTGGAAGTTGTCTAAAATTGCCAGAGGCATATCTACATAATTTTTCTGTATTTTGAAATGCTTCTTTATATTGTTTTACTTTTAATTCGGCTCCCCAGCCATCTTGGGATCCGTACCAAAGAATTAGAATACTCTCCTCTAGATAAAGAAGAGTTTAAAGTCCAAATAATTAAAAAACCCAGCTTAATCGACCTAATGAACATAGATCACCATTTATAGTAAGAGGACATGCAGAAATAGTCCAGAAAAGCTAGAATGGTAATTAATTATAAACGATTAAATGATAATACGGAAGAAGATGGTTACAAGATCCCTGATAAAGATATGTTAATTAACCTAATCCAGAACAAACGATATTTCAGTAAATTTGATTGTAAATCTGGATTCTGGCAAATAAAATTAGATAATGAATCAATACCATACCATTAGTAAGCATACGACCCTGATTCAGACCAATAAAGCTCAGAGTTACGCTATGAAGTGTGGTGGGTCAACACCAACCCCAACCTCTACTCCTTATCCCAGTCCTGATCCCGACGTTGCCACCTATTTAGCTACTTGTTATAAATCCCCTATAAAAAATCAATCAGCTATATTCGAAGGCTTACCGCGATGGACGAAGTTGGGCATAATTACGACAAATTTCAAATGAGCGATCGCACCAAAGATATCGATGATAACTCTTCGAATATCTTGGGTGAGAGCAGTACTATGATGGGTGACCTGCTAGGAAGTTATCTCGGTGAACCATCTGTTGATGTCGCCAATTTTATTCCTTTTTATTTTTATTTTATTTTACCGTTGACGCCGGAGAACTCGGCGATCGACTCCGAAAACATAGTCGATGGGATGCCTTAGACTGAAAAACACGAGCCGTGGGGCCAACGCGGTTGATCCACACGTCTCGTTTGGAGGCCGTACGAAAATCGCCATAACTTCGCGCGCGGTTGTCCGATTCGCCATTATGACCCCAATTCGGAAAGATCTGGTGTAAAAGATGCGCATCTAGCAGACCGTAGCTCGATTTTATTTGAAACCTTATCCGCACGCACGGTTCTACATGAGCATAATTTGCAAATCTCTCGATACCGCCTAGCACACCGATCATATGAGAACTCTTCGCTTAAGCGCTTGAGTACATATGATGGGTGACCTCCTAGGAAGTCATCGCGTTAAACCATCTGTTGATGTCGCCCATTTTATTTCCTTTTATTTTTATTTTATTTTACCGTTGATGTCGGAGAACTCGGCGATCAACTCCGAAAATGTCATCGATGGGATGCCTCACACTATAAAATACGAGCCGTGGGGCCCACACTGCTGATTTGAGTCTCTCGTGTGTAGGCCGTACGAAAATCGTCATAAATTTGTGCACGATCGTACGATCGCCATTATGACCCCAATCCGGAAAGATTTCGCTGGTGCGACACGCAGATGCGCAGTGCATCTAGCGGACTCGATTCCACTCAAATTGATGCCTTACAACCGCAGAAGGGTTCCGCATGAGCATAATTTTTAGCAAATTTCTAGCGAGCACGACCACACTAGCACACCAGATCCCATAAGAACACTTCAGTTAAGCGTGCTTGGATGAGTGCAGTATTATGATGGGTGACCTCCTGAGAAGTCGTCATGTTGAACCATCTGTTGGTGCCGCCCATTTTATTTTCTTTTATTTATTTTACCATGACGCCGGAGAACTCGACGATCGACTCCGATAATGTCGTCGATGGTATGCCTCATACTGAAAAACACAAGCCGTGGGGCTGGCGCGATTGATCCATGCGTCTCATTAGGAGGCCGCACAAAAATCGCCATAAATTCATGCACGATCGTCTGATTCGCCGTTATGACCCCAATTCAGAAATATCTTCGCGAGGCGCACGACGCATAGATGAGCTGGAGGTGCATTTGGCGTGACCCGTATCTCTGATTTCGGCTATGTCGAAACCTTCCCGCGGCAAGTACGAGTTCCACATGAGCATAATTTGCGGCAAATTTCCAAGGGACGCGACTGCAATAGCACACTAGATCACATGAGAACTCTTCAGTTAAGCGTGCTTGGGTGAGAGCAGTACTATGATGGGTGACATCTTGGTAAGTCTGTTGATTTCGCCCATTTTATTTTTATTTTATTTTACCATTGACGCCGGAGAACTCGGAGATCAACTCCGAAAACGTCGTCGATGGCATGCCTCGTCGTGAAAAACAAGAGCAGTGGAGCCCACATGGTCGATCTACGCCTCGTGGAGGCCATGAAATCGCCATACCCACGCACATCGTAATTCGCCATTATGGCCTCAACCGAAATATCGGCATGATGCAGATGTCGCAGATGCATCAAGCGGGACCCGTATCTTCGATTTCGGCTATTTCAAAGTCTTACCGCAACATGGACGAGTTCTGGATGAGCATAATTTGCGGCAAATCTCCGCAAGGAGGCACACCAAAGATACTTGATCTCTAAGCATGATAATCTTCGTGTAAGTATTAAAGGAATATGGATTGCCATCTGGAAGTCGAGAGTCGATGAAAAAGTCATCGATGGGATGTCTCAGATTGAAAAACACAAGCCGTGGGGCCCACGCGATTGATCCGCACATCTCTTGCGAAGGCCGCATGGAAATCACGATAATTTTGTGCACGATTGTCTGATTCGCCATTATGACCCGAATCTGGAAAGATCTCTGCGGTGTGAACGACACATAGATGTGACGCAGGCGCATCTGGCGAGACTTGTATCTCCGATTTCGGCTATTTCGACGCCTTACAGCTGCATGGACGGTTTCGCATGAGAATAATTTGAACGAATGGGTGCAGACACACAGATGCGATGAGAACTCTTCAGTTAAACGTGCTTGGGCGAGAGCAGTAATATGATGGGTGACCTCTTAGGAAGTCGTCGTGTTGAACCATCTGTTGATGCCACCCATTTAATTCTGTTTTATTTTTATTTTATTTTATCTTGACGCCAAAGAAGTTGGCGATTGACTCTAAAAATATCGTCGATGGGATGCCTCGAACTGAAAAAAATGAGTTGTGGGGCCCACGACTGATTCGTGCATCTCGTTTGGAGGCCGCATGGAAATTGCCATTATGACCCCAATCTGGAAAGATCTCCACGGGGCACACGACATGAAGATGTGCCAAAGGATCTATGGGACTCGATATTCTGGTTATTTCAAAGCCTTACGCGACATGTATCGTTTCGAGCATAATTTGCAAAATCTCCGGATGCGACCGCCAGCACACCGATCACATGGGTACCCTTCGCGAAGCAAGGGAGCAAGATACTATGATGGGTGACCTTCTGAGAAGTCGTATCGTTAAACCATCTGTTAATACCACACATTTTATTTCTTTTTATTTTATCGTTGACGCCGGAGAACTTAGCAATCAACTACGAAAACGTTGTCGATGGGATCTCTCAGACTGAAAAATATGAGCTGTGTGGCCCACGCGGCTGATCAGTGCATCTCGTGTGGAGACCGCACGAAAATCACCATAAATTCATTCACGCATCGCCATCCATCGCGGATCCTAATCCGAAATATCTCCACGGGCGCATGACGCGCAGACGAGCTGTAGGTGCATTTGGAGGGACCCGTATCTATGATTTCGGTTATGTCGAAACCTTATCGTGGCAAGTATGAGTTTCGAATGAGCATAATTTGCGGCAAATCTCCAGTGGGCGTGACCGCAACAGCACACTAGATCACATCATAACTCTTCAGTTAAGCGTGCTTGAGCGAGAGCAGTACTATGATGGGTGACCTCTTGAGAAGTCATCGTGTTGAACCATCTATCGACGCCGGACAACTTGATGATCAACTCTGAAAACGTCGTCGATGGGATGCCTTGGACTGAAAAACACGAGCCATGGGGCCCACACGACTGATCCGCGTGCCTCGTACGGATGCCACATGGAAATCGCCATAACTTTGCGCACGATCATCTGATTCGCCATTATGACCGCAATCTGGAAAGATCTCCGCGGGGCGCACGATGTGCATATAAGCTGTAGGCGCATCTAGCGGGACCCGTATCTCCAATTTCGGTTAGTTCAAAGCCTTATCACGGCACGGACGGGTTCCACATGAGCACGATTTGCGACAAATCTCAAACGACCGCGACCGCACCAGCACACCAAATCCCATGAGAACTCTTCAGTTAAGCGTGCTTGGGCGAGAGCTGTACTATGATGGGTGACCTCCTAGGAGGTCGTCGTGTTGAACCATTTGTTGATGCCGCCCATTTTAATTCCTTTTATTTTTATTTTATTTTACCGTTGACGCTATAGAACTCGGTGATCGATTCCGAAAATGTCACAGATGGGATGCCTCGACTGAAAAATATGAGTCGTTGGGCTCAAGCGACTGATCTGTGCATCTCGTGTGGAGGCCGCATGAAAATTGTCATAACTTCGCACGATCGTCCGATTTGCCATTATGACCCCAATCTGCGCGGGGCGCATGACGCACAAAATGTGCCAAAGGCCCATCTCCATTTCGGCTATTTTAATGCCTTACCGCACGGACGGGTTTCGCATGAGCATAATTTACAAGAAATCTCCCAGTGACCGCACAAAGACACCGCATCCTATGAGAATTCGCTGCGTTTGAGTGAGAACAATATTATGATGGGTGACCTCCTGAAGTCGCGGTGTTGAACCATCTGATGTATTTCTTTTATTTCTATTTTATTTTATCGTTGCCGTGAGAGAACTAGGAGATCGACTCCGAAAATGTCGTCGATGGGATCCATTGGACTTAAAAACACGAGTCGTGGGTCCCACTAGGCTAATCCGAACGTCTCGTGTGGAGGCTGCAAGGGAATGACCATAACTTCGCGCATGATCGTCCGATTCTCCATTATGACCTCAATCCGGAAAGATCCTCGAGGGACACGTCGCGTAGATGAGCCGTAGGCTCATCTAGCGGGACACGTATCTCTGATTTTGGCTATTTCGAAGTCTTATCGTGGCACGGATGGGTTCCACATAGCATAATTTATAGCAAATCTCCAGCGGGAGTGACTGCAGAATCACACTTGATCTCATGAGAACTCTTCAGTTAAGCATGCTTGGGCGAGAGCAGTACTATGATGGGTGATCACTTAGGAAGTCGTCATGTTGAACCATCTGTTAATGCAGTCATTATATTTCTTTTTATTTTTATTTTTATTTTATTTTGTCGTTGACGCCGGAGAACTCAGCAATTGACTCCGAAAATGTCGTTGATGTGCCAAAGTTCTCCGTGGGGCGCACGACGCGAACATGTGCCAAAGGCGCATCTAGCGGGACCCGTATCTCTGATTACGGATATTTCGAAGCCTTACCGCGACACGTATCGGTTTCGCATGAGCATAATTTGCGGCAAATCTCCATCGGATGCGACCGCTCTAGCACACCAGATCACATGGGTACTCTTGAGTTAAGCGAGCTTGGGCGAGAGCAGTACTATGATGGGTGACCTCCTGGGAAGTCGTCGCGTTAAACCATCTATTAATATCGCACATTTTATTTCCTTTTATTTTTATTTTATTTTATCGTTGACGCTAGAGAACGGGCGATCGACTACAGAAACGTCGTCAATGGGATCTCTCGGACTGAAAAACACGAGTTATGTGGCCCACGCGATTGATCAGTGCGTCTCGTGTGGAGGCCGCACGAAACTCGCCATAAATTCGTGCACGATCGTCTGATTCGCCATCGTGACCCCAATTCAAAAATACCTCCATGGGGAGCATGACGTGCAGACGAGCTGCAGGTGCATTTGGAGAGACTTGTATCTCTGATTTTTTCTATGGTGAAACCTTATCGCCGCTAGTACGAGTTTCGAATGAACATAATTTGCAGCAAATCTCCAGCAGGTGTGACCGCAACATCACACTAGATCACATCATAACTCTTCAGTTAAGCGTGCTTGAACGAGAGCAGTACTATGATGGGTGACCTCTTGGGAAGTCATCGTGTTGAACCATCTATCGTTGACGCCGTAGAACTTGATGATCGACACCAAAAATGTCGTCGATGGGATGCCTCAGACTGAAAAACATGAGCCATGGGGCCCACGCGACTGATTCGTGCGTCTCATGCGGATGCCGCTTGGAAATTGCCAGAACATCACGCACGATCGTCCAATTCGCCATTATGACCCCAATCTGGAAAGATCTCGGGTGCCGACGGATGAAGTGCAGCGATCTAGCGGACACGATTCTCGATTGACTAGTACCAAGCCTTACTGAGGCACATACAAGTTTCGCAAGAGCACAATTTATGAAAAATCTCCAACGGGCGCGACCACACCAGCACACCATATCCAATGAGAACTCTTCAGCTAAGTATGCTCAGACGAGAGCAGTACTATGATGGTTGACCTCCTCGGAAGTCGTCATGTTGAACCATCTATTGGCGCTGCGCAATTTTTTTTCCTTTTATTTTTATTCTTTTGTATCATTGACGCCGGAGAACTCGGCGATCAACTCTGAAAATATTGTAGATGGGATGCCTCAGACTAAAAAATACGAGCCATGGGGCCCACGCAGTTGATCCACGTGTCTCATGTGGAGGCTGCACGAAAATCACCATAACTTCACGCACGATCGTCCTATTCGCAATTATGACCCCAATCCGGAAAGATCTCCGCAGGACCCGTATCTTCGAATTCAGCTATTTCGAAGCTTTATCGCCGCACCGACCGGTTCTGGATGACCACAATTTGTGGCAAATCTCCAACGCGCGCGATCGCACTAGCACACTAGATCCCATGTGAACTCTTCAGCTAAGCGTGCTTGGGCGAGAGTAGTACTGTGATGGGTGACCTCCTGGAAAGTCGTTGTGTTGAACCATCTGTTGAAGCCGCCCATTTTATTTTATTTTATTTTTATTTTATTTTATCGTTGACGATGGAGAACTCGGTGATCGACTCCGAAAATGTCGTAGATGGGATACCTCGTACTGAAAAATACGAGGCATGGGGCCCACACGGCTGATCTGCGCGTCTCATGCAGAGGCCGCATGGAAATCACCATAACTTCATGCACGATCGTCCAATTCGCCATTATGAGCCACATACAAAAAGATCTCTGGAGGGCACACGACGAGATCGCAGCAGTACATCTAACGGACTCATGATGCTATTTGAAGCCTCACCGCGGCATGTGCGGTTCCGTATGACTACAATTTGTGGCAAATCTCTAGTGGGCGCGATCAACCACACTAGATCTCATGAGAACTCTTCAATTAAGCGTGCTTGGGCGAGAGCGGTACTATGACAAGTAACCTCATGGGAAGTCATCGTGTTGAACCATCTGTTGATGCCACCAATTTTATTTATTTTTATTTTTATTTTATTTTATCCTTGACGCCGAATAACTTGGTGATCGACTCTGAAAACATCGTAGATAAGATGCCTCGTACTAAAAATAAGAGCGTCTACGCATGATCGCATGTTGTGGGGAGGACGCATGAAAATCACCATAACTTCATGCACGATCGTCCGATTCACCATTATGACCCAATCCGGAAAGATCTCAGCGGGGCGCACGACGCGCAGATGAGCTGTAGGCGCATTTAGCGAGAATCATATCTCCGACTTTGGCTATTTCGAAGCCTTATCGTGGAACAGATGGGTTTTGCTTGAGGACAATTTGCGGCAAATCTCCAGCGGGCGTGACCGCACCAGCACACCAGATCTCATGAGAACTCTTCAGTTAAGCATGCTTGGGCGAGAGCAGTACTATGATGGGTGACCTCCTAGAAGTCATCGTGTTGTTGATCTCGTCCATTTCATTTCCTTTTATTTTTATTTTATTTTTTCGTTGACGCTAGAGAACTACGCGATCGAGTCTGAAAACATCGTCGATGGGATGCCTCGACTGAAAAACAAGAGTCGTGTGGCCACACGGCTGATATGTTCATCTCATGTGGAGGCCTCACGGAAATCGCCATAACTTAGCGCACGATCGTCTGACTCTCCATTATGACCCAAATCCGAAAATTTCTCTGGGGCGACGACGCTAGATAGCCGCACCGCATTTGGCCACATATATCTCCGATTTCGCTAGTTAAGTCTTACCGCGCACAGGGTTTGATGAGCACAATTTACGGCAAAGCTCCGACGCCGACCGCACAAAGACACCGATCTTATGAGAACTCTTCACTGCTTGGGCAAGACTATGATGGGTGACCTTGTTGGAAGTCATCGTGTTGAACCATCTATTGATGCCACCCATTTTACATCTATTTATTTTTATTTTATTTTACCGTTGACTCCAAAATCATCGTTGATGGGATGCCTCAGACTGAAAAACACCAGCCGTTGTGCCCACTCGGTTGATCCGTGCGTCTTGTGTGGAGGCTGCACGAAAATCACCATAACATCATGCACAATTGTCTGATTCGCCATTATGACCTTAATCTGAAAAGATCTCCATGGGGCGCACAACGCGCAGATGTGCCACAAGTGCATCTGGCGGGACCCGTATCTCTGATTTTGGCTAGTTCGAAGCCTTACCGCAGCACGAACAAGTTCGACATGAGCACAATTTGCGGCAAATCTTTCGCAGGTGCGACCGTATTGGCACACCAGATCCTATGAAAACTCTTTAGTTAAGAGTGCTTGGGAGAGAGCAATACTATGGTGGGTGACCTCCTGGGCAGTCGTCGTGTTGAACCAACTGTTGATGCCGCCAATTTTATTTTCTTTTATTTTTATTTTATTTTATCGTTGGTGCCGAAGAACTCAGAGCTTGACTCCAAAAACATCATTGATGGGATGCCTCGGACAGAAAAACACGAGCCGTGGGGCCCACGCGACTGATCCGCACATCTCGTGTGGAGGTCGCAAGAAAATCGCCATAACTTCACGCATGATCGTCCGATTCGCCATTATGACTCCAATCCAAAAAGACCTCCACGGGCGCACGACGCGACCGTGCCGCGCATCTAGCGCCACGATCTCCGATTTCGCTAGTTCAAGTCTTGCCGCGACAAAGGAGTTCGCATGACACGCTTTGTGAAAAATCTCCAGCGGGGGCGACCGCACCAACACACCAAATCCCATTAGAACTCTTCAGTTAAGCGTGATTGGGCGAGAGCAGTATTATTTTGGATGACCTCTTGAGAAGTCATCGTGTTGAACCATCTCTTGCTCCCACCCATTTTATTTTATTTTATTTTTATTTTATTTTACCGTTAAAGCCGAGGAAGTCAGCGAAAGACTCCGAAAACGTCGTCGATGGGATGCCTCAGATTAAAAAACATGAGCCGTGGGGCCCACATGACTGATCCGCACGTCTCGTGTGTAGGCCACACAGAAATCGCCATAACTTCATGCACGATCGTCCGATTCGTCATTATGACCCCAATCCGAAAAGATCTCCACGGGGAGCACGACTTATAGATGTGTGCAGGTGCATCTAGTGGGTCTCGTATATCTGATTTTGGCTAGTTCAAAGCCTTACCGTAGCACGAACGGGTTCCTAAAGAGCACAATTTGCAGAAAATTTCTAGCGGGGGCGACCACACTAACACACCAGATCCCATGAGAACTCTTCAGTTAAGTGTGCTTGGGCGAGAGCTGTATTATGATGGGTGACCTCTTGAGAAGTCGTCGTTGAACCACCTATTGATACCACCTATTTTATTTCCTCTTATTTTTATTTTATTTTAATGTTGACGCCGAAGAATTCTAGGATCGACTCCGATTCACCATTAGGTCCCCAATATGGAAAGATTTTAGCAGGGAGCACGACGACAAGCGCATCTAGACTGATCATTCTCAATTTTGGCTATTTCAAAGACTTACCATGGTACAGACGGGTTCCGCATGAGCGCAATTTATGATAAATCTCCAATGGATGCGACCGCACCAGCACACCAGATCCCATGAGAACTCTTCAGTTAATCGTGCTTGGGCGAGAGCAGTATTATGATGGGTGACCTCCAGAGAAGTCGTCGTGTTGAACCATCTATTGATGCTGCACATTTTATTTCCATTTATTTTTATTTTATTTTACTTTTGATCGGAGAACTCGAAGATCGACTTCGAAAATGTTATTGATGGGATGCCTCTGACTGAAAAACATGAGTCGTGGTGCCCATGTAGCTAATCCGCACATGTCGTGTGGAGGCCGCACGGAAATCGCCATAACTTTGCGCACAATCGTCCGATTCACCATTATGACCCCAATCTGGAAAGATCTGGTAGCACGTTGTGCAGATGGGCCAAATGCACATCTAGCGGGACACGTATCTCTGATTTCGGCTAGTTCGAAGCCTTATTGCGGTACGGATGGGTTCCGCATGAGCACAATTCGCAAATCTTCACGGGCGAACCGCACTAGACACCGCGATCACATAAGAACTCTTCGCTAAGCGTTGCGAGAGCAAGATGTTATGATGTGAGCTCGGGAAGTCGTCGTGTTGAACCATCTGTTGATGCCGCACATTTTATTTCCTTTTATTTTTATTTTATTTCATCATTGACGTCAGAGAAATCGACGATCGACTCCGAAAATGTTGTAGATGGGATGCCTCGGACTGAAAAATATTAGCCGTGGGGCCCACACGGCTGATCCGGAATCTTGTGTGGAGGCCACACGAAAATTGCCATAACTTCACGCACAATCATCCGATTCATCATTATGACCCCAACCGAAAAGATCTCCACGGGTCGCACGACCCGCAGATGTGCTAAAAGCGCATTTGGCGGGACCCGTATCTCCGATTTTGGCTATTTCGAAGCCTTAGCGTGGCACGTACGGGTTCCGCATGAGCATAATTTATGGCAAACTCCAGCGGGTGCGACCGCACCAGCACACCAGATCACATGTGAACTTATTATTTAAGTGTGCTTGGGAGAGAGCAGTACTATGATGGGTGACCTCCTAGGAAGTCGTCGGGTTGAACCATCTATTGATGCCGCTCATTTTATTTTTTATTTTTTGTTTTTTATTTTATTTTATCGTTGACGGTGGAGAGCTCGACGATGATTGACTCTGAAAACGTCATCGATGGGATACCTCGGACTGAAAACATGAGCCTTGGGGTTGATCCGCGGCGCCTCGCGTGGAGGTCGCACGCGATAAGCGCACACCATCAGCGCCATTATAACCCCAATGAAAGAAACTGGCGCATTATAATGAGATGACCCAGCGCGATAACAATATCACCATAGCTAGTTCGAAGCCTTAACGTGGCACTTATGGGTTCCACATGAGCACAATTGGTGATAAATCTCTAACGGGCGCGACCGCAACAACACACAAAATCACATCAGAACTCTTCAGTTATGCGTGCTTGGGTGATAACAGTATTATGATGGGTGACCTGTAGAGAAGTCATCGTGTTGAACCATCTATTAATGTCATCCATTTTATTTTCATTTATTTTTATTTTATTTTGTTGTTGACGCTGATGAAACTCGGCGATCGACTCCTAAACCATCGTCGATGGGATGCCTTAGACTGAAAAATACTAGACGTGGCGCCCCCACAGCTAATCCACGCATCTCGTGTGGAGGCCACATGGAAATCGCCATAACTTTGTGGACGATCATCTGATTCGCCATTATGACCTCAATCCGGAATGATTTTCACGAGGCACACGTCGTGCATATGGGCCAAAGATGCATCTAGCGAGACACTTATCTCCGATTTTAGCTATTTTGAAGCCTTATCGTGGCACGGATGGGTTCCACATAAGCACAATTTGCAGCAAATCTCCAGCGAGAGCGACCACAACAGCACACCAGATCACAGCAGAACTCATCAGTTAAGTGTGCTTGGGCGAGAGCAGTGCTATGATGGGTGACATCCTAGGAAGTCGTCTTGTTGAACCATCTGTTGTTGCCACCCATTTTATTTCCTTCTATTTTTTTTATTTCACCATTGATGCCGGAGAACTCTGAGAGACTACGAAAATATTGTAGATGGGATGCATTGGACTAAAAAACATGAGCCGTGGAGCCCACGCGGTTGATCCACGCATCTCGTGTGAAAGCTGCACAGAAATTGCCATAACTTTGGCTGGACTCGTATCTCTGATTTCAGCTATTTTGAAGCCTTATCACCAATCTAAGGGTTCCACATGAGCATAATTTGTGGAAAATCTCCGATCGCACCAAAGACACCAGATCCCAAGAGAATTCTTCAGAACACGAGCTTGGCCGAGAGCAATACTATGATGGGTGACCTCTTAGGAAGTCATCGTGTTGAATCATCTGTTGATTCTGCCCATTTTATTTCCTTTTATTTCTATTTTATTTTATCGTTGACGTCGGAGAACTCGGCGATTGACTTCAAAAACATTGTAGATGGGATGGCTCGGACTGAAAAACATGAGCCATGGGGCCCGCGGCTGATCCGTGCTTCTCGTGTGTAGGCCGCATGGAAATTGCCATAACTTCACACATGATCATTCGATTTGCCATTACGACCCCAATCCGGAAAGATCTCAGCAGGGCGCATGATGCGCAGAAGTGTCAAAGGCGCAACTGGCAGGACTCGTATGTTCGATTTCAGCTATTTCGAAGCCTTTCCACGGCACAAATTTCTTCGCATGAGCACAATTTGTGGCAAATCTCCAGCGGACGCGACCGCACCAGCACACTAGAATACATGAGAACTCTTCAGTTAAGGGTGCTTAGGCGAGAGCAGTACGATGATGGGTGACCTCCTGGGAAGTCATTGTGTTGAACCATTTGTCGATGCCGCCTATTTTATTTCCTTTTATTTTTATTTTATTTTACCGTTGACACCGGAGGACTCGGTGATCGACTCTTAAAACGTCATAGATGGGATGCCTCGAACTGAAAAACATGAGCCGTGGGGCCCACACGGCTGAGCCACGCATCTCGTGTGGAGGTCGCATGACAATCACCATAAATTTGCGCACGATCATCCGATTCGCCATTATGTCCCCAATCCGGAAAGATCTTCGCAGACGCATGACGCATAGATGTGCTAAAGGAGCATTTGGCAGGACCCGTATCTCCGATTTTGGCTATTTCAAAGCATTATTGCGATACGTATGGGTTCCATGATAATTTTGGCAAATATCCGGGCGAACCGCATGACACCATATCCCATGAGAACTCTTTAGTTAATCGTGCTTGGGCGAGAGCTAGCATGATGACTCCCCGGAAGTCGCGGTTGAACGATCTGTTGATGCCGCCCATTTTATTTTCTTTTATTTTTATTTTATTTTAGCGTTGATGCCGAACAACTCGTTGAACGACTAAAAACATTGTCGATCGGAAGCCTCAAACTGAAAAACATGAGCCGTGAGGCCCACTAGGCTAGTCCGCGCATCTCGTGTGGATGCTGCACGAAAATCACCATAACTTCACGCACGATCGTCCGATTCGCCATTATGACCTCAATCCAAAAGATCTCCACGGGGAGCACGATGCATATATGTATCAAGGCGATCCGGCGACACGATTCTGATTTATTTTCAAATCCTTACCACGGCACGGACGGGTTCTAGATGAGCACAATTTTTCGACAAATCTCCAGCGGACGCCATCACACCAAAGACACCGATCTCATGAGAACTCTTCGCTTGTGTTGGGCGAGAGTAGTACTTATGATGGGTGACCTCCTAGAAGTCGTTGAACCATCTGCTGATGTCGCCCATTTTATTTCCTTTTATTTTTATTTTATTTTATCGGACGGGAGAACTCGAGATCGACCAAAATGTCATCGATTGGATGCCTCGGACTGAAAAACTCGGGCCATGGGGCCCACTCGACTGATTCGTGCTGTCATGTGGAGGCCACATAATAATCTCTATAACTTCACACATGATCATCCGATTTGCCATTATGACTGCAATCTAGAAAGATCTCCGTGGGGCGCATAACGCGCAGATGAGCCGCAGACGCATTTGGTGGGTCACATATCTCCAATGGATACTTCAAGCTCCATGATGGATGGGTTTTGCATTAAGACAATTTATGATAAACGGGCGCGTGACCGCATCACAGATCCCATGAGAACTCTTCGCTTAACGTTTTGGGTTAGAAGTACTATGATGGGTAACCTCGGGAAGTCATCGTGGAACTATTTGTTGATGTTGTGCATTTTATTTCCTTTTATTTGTATTTTATTTTGACGCCAGAGAACTCGCCGATGATTCAAAGCATCATCAATGAGAAGCCTCAACTGAAAAAACATGAGTTGTCAAGGTTGATCCGTCTCGTGTAAAGGCGTTACTTAGATCGCTATAACTTCACGTACGATCATCTGATTCACAATTATGACCTAAATCCAAAAAGATCTTCGCGGAGCACATGACACAGATATGCCAAAAGCGCATCTAGAGCCACCCATATCTCCACGTAGTTCAAGCCGCAGATGACATGATCCACTTGAGCACAATTTGTGGAAAATTCCAAGGGTGACCGCACAAAGACAGCATCCCAAGAGAACTCTTCAATTAAGCTGCTTGGGAGAGCGATATGATGTGACCACTTGGGAAGTCATCGTGTCGAACCATCCTGATGCCCATTTTTTTTAATTTTTATTTTATTTTCTCATTGATGCCGAAGAACTCGACGATTGACTCTGAAAACATCTTGTGTGGAGGCCGCATCGAAATAACCATAACTTCGTGCACAATCATCTGATTCGCAATTATAACCCTAATATGGAATGATCTATGTTGGGCGCACGACGCGTAGATGGTTAAAGACGCGTCTAGCGGGACCCGTATCTCCAATTTTGGCTATTTTAAAGCCTTACCGCGGCACGGACGAGTTTCACATGAGCACAATTTACGGTAAATCTTTAGCAGGGACGATCGCACCAACACACCGATTCTCGAGAACTCTTCGTGCGCGGGCCGAGCAAAGCTATGATAGGTGACCTCTGGGAAGTTATCGTGTTGAACCATCTGTTGATGCCGCCATTTTATTTTCATTTATTTTTATCTTATTTTACCATCGACGCCACGTAACTGATATCAACTCCGAAAATGTCATCGATGGGATGCCTCTGACTAAAAACACGAGTCGTGGAGCCCACGCCGATCCGCCATCGCGTGGAGGCTGCACGAAAATTGTCATAACTTCACGCACGATCATCCGATTCGCCATTATGACCCAAATCCAGAAAGATCTCTGCAGGGTTCACTACTCCTAGATGGCCAAAGGCACATCTAGCGGGACCCGTATCTCTGATTTCGGGTATTTCAAAGCCTTACTGCAACACGGACGGGTTCCGCATGAGCAGAATTTAGGGCAAATCTCCATCAGCGGATCGCACTGCCAGATCATAAAAGAACTCTTCGCTATGTTTGCTGGGAGTGCATATGATGGGTAACCTCTTGGGAAGTCATCGTGTTAAACCATCTGTTGATGCTGCCCATTTTATTTCCTTTTACTTTTATATTTTTTTTATCGTTGACGCCGGGGAACTCAGTGATCGACTCCGAAAATGTCGTTGATGGGATGCCTCGGATTGAAAAACATGAGCCATGTGGTCCACGCGGCTGATCTGCCTCGTGAAGAGGCCGCAAGGAAATCACATAACTTCGCGCACGATCGTCCGATTCGCCATTATGATCTCAATCTAAAAAGATCTCCATGGGGCATACGACGCTAGAGCCGCAGCGATCTCAAGGACTTGTATATTTAATTTCGGCTATTTCAAATCCTTACAGCGCGAGCGGGTTCATGAGCACAATTTGCGACAAATCTCCGGTGAGCAACCCACTAGCACACGGATCCCATGAGAACTCTTGATTAAGCGTGCTTGGGCGCGAGCGATATTATGATGGGTGACCTCAGGAAGTGTCGTGTTGAACCATCTGTTTGCAACCCATTTTATTTCCTTTTATTTTTATTTTATTTTATTTTATTGCGTTGACGGTGAACTTCGAGATCTCGAAAATATGTCATTGGGATGCCTCGGTTGAAAAATACGATCTGGAGCCCTCGTGATCCGCGTCTCTTGTGGAGGCCACGAAATCGCCATAATTCATACGATCGTCCAATTCGCCATTATGACCCCAATCGGAAAGATCTGCGTGCAGCGGATGAGCCAGCATCTGGCGAGACACATATCTCGATTCTTCTAGTTGAAAGCCAGCGGACGGGTTCCACCTGAGCATAATTTGCAAAAAATCTTTAATCGGCGCGACCGCACAATCACACCAGATTCCATGAGAACTCTTTTGTTAAGCGTGCTTGGCGAGCGGTTATGATGGGTGACCTCACGGAAGTCGTCATGTTGAACTATCTCTTGATGTGCGCATTTTATTTCCTTTTATTTTATTTTTTTATTTTAATGTTAATCTGCGAACTTCGGCGTTCAACTCAAAACATTATCGATGGGATGCCTGAAAAACCGAGTCATGGGGCCGAGGATTAAGCGTCGTGTGAGGCCGCACAAAAATTGTCATAATTTTGCGCACAATCGTATGATTTTCCATTATGACCCCAATCACGGAAAAATCTTGCGGTGCCGCGAATATCCGCGGGTGCATCTTGCGTGACGTCTCATTCCTGGAAAGCAGTAACGCGGATCGTTCCATGAGCTTAATTTGCAAATCTCCCGGTAGCGACCACCGGCAAAATCCATGAGAACTCTTGGTTAAGCGTGCTTGGGCGATGATGGGTGACCCTGGAAGTCGTGTTGAACCATTTGTTGACGCCATTTTATTTCCTTTTATTTTATTTTATTTTACCGTTGATGCGGAGAACTTCGGAGATCGACTCAGCGTCATCGATTGGATGACTTTGGAAAAAACGAGCCATGGGGCCCACTCGGTGATCCATCGTCTCATGTGGGCGCCACTCATAACTTCACGCATGATCGTCGATTCGTCATTATGATCCCAATGAAAGATCTTTGCGGTCGCATGCGGCATACATGATGCCAGGCACATCAGGCGAGACCGCGTATCTCCGATTTGGTTTGAACGAGCGATGGGTTACGCATGAGCAAAATTTACAAATCTCCGGCGGCCGCACCACCGGACACACGGATCCCATGAGAACTCTTGATTAAGCGTGCTTGGTGAGAAACAATATGATGGGTGACCTCGGAAGTCGTCGTGTTGAACCATCTTGATGCGCTCATTTTATTTCCTATTATTTTTATTTTATTTTACCGTTGACGCGAGAACTTCGGCGCGACTTCGAAAACATCGTTGATCGATGCCTGGGAAAACATGAGTCGTGGGGCCCATCCGTTGCGTCTCATGGGCGTCGCGAAATACCATAACTTGTGATCGTCAATTCACCATTGTGACCCCAATCGGAAAGATCTTGGCGGCGCCGCGATGAGATGTGCCAGCATTTGCGGGACCCATATCTTCGATTTGGCTTTCAAAGCCCGCGTGGGCGGCCGCGGGTTCGCATGAGTACAATTTGAAAAATCTCCGGTGACCACCAACTTATGATGGGTGACCTTGGGAAGTCATCGGCGTTGAACCATCGTTGATGCAGCCCTTTATTTTCTTTTATTTTTTATTTATTTTATTGTTGGACGGAGAACTTCGGTGACTCAAAGCGTCATCGATGGGATGGTTGGACTAAAAACATGAGAGTGGGGGCCACGTCGTTCGAGCATCGTGCGAGGCGCAATCACCATAACTACACGCCGCGATCGTCTTAGCCATATGACCCCAATCAGGAAAGATCTTGGGGTGCGGCCTGTGAGCAGCGGATCTGGCGGGACCATATCAATTTGGTTATTTTGAAGCTTTACCATAGCATGGACGGGTTCTAGATGAGCACGATTTACAAAAATCTCTAGCGAGCGTGACCACACACGCGATCTCGAGAACTCTTGATTAAGCATGCTTGGCGAGAGTATCTTATGATGGGTGACCTCTTGAAAGTCATCGTGTTGAACGATATATTGGTGCCACCCGCGGCGATTCGCTCGTCTCGAGAAAACCGCGAAATTGCGATAACTTTCACAAGATCATTTTATTTTCCATTATGACCAATCAGGAAAGATCTCTACATGGGGAACACGGATGGCCGTGAGTATTTTGTCGGGCGATATCTCCGTTATTGAGCCTTACCACAACGAATGGGTTCGCATGAGCAATTTGCAAATCTCAATGGTAGCGACCCGCAGCACACCCATGAGAACTCTTCGGTTAAGCGTGCTTGGCGATCTTATGGGCGACCTCGGGAAGTTGTCGTGTTGAACCATCTATGGATGTGCCCATTTTATTTCATTTTATTTTTATTTTATTTTACCATTGTTGTATAGAACTTCGGCGACTCGAAAATGTTGATGGGATGCCTCGAAAAATGACTCGTGGGGTCCACACGGCTGATTGATGGATCTCGTGTGGAGGCCGCACAAAAATCATCAAAATTTTATGCACGATGTGCAGATGTGCCGCAGGTACATCTAGCGGGACCCATATCTCCGATTTCGGCTAGTTCGAAGCTTTACCGCGGCATGGAAGGGTAATTTGTGGCAAATCTCTAGCGGGTGCGGCCGCACACCCATCATGAGAACTCTTGATTAAGCGTGCGAGAAGCGATCTTATGATGGGTTACATTTTGGAAAGTCATCGTGTTGAACCATCTTGATGATGTCCATTTTATTTTATTTTTATTTTATTTTTACCGTTGGCGTGAGAACTTCGGTGACTCACGTCGTAGATGGAATGCCTGGGGAAAAACAAGCGTGGGTCCTGGCTAATCGCGTCGTCTGAGGCCGCACGGAATTGCCATAACTTCGCGTTCATCATTGCCATTATGACCCCAATCGAAAGATCTCCCGCGGGGCACGGCATAGATGCGGCGGTGCATCTCGGGAACCGATCTCCAATTTTGGCTATTTGACCTTACGCATACGCAGGGTTCGCATGAGCATAATTTGTGGAAAATCTCCATGGACGACCGCACCTATATCCATGAGAACTCTTGATTAAGCGAGCTTGGGGCGAGAGTATCTTATGATGGGTGACCTCTTGGGAAGTCGTGTTGAACCATCATTGATGCATTTTATTTCCTTTATTTTTTTATTTTTTGTTGGCGTTGGGAGAACTTCGATGATCGACTCGAAACATCATAGATGGGATGCCGGTGACAAGCCGTGCGGCCCATGCAATCTGCATCACGTGTGGAGGTGCCGCGTCATCATAACTTCCACATGATCGTCGATTCACCATTATGACCCCCAGATCTCGTGGTGCGGCGATGCGGATGTAGGCGCATCTAGCGGGGCCCGTATCTGTAATTTCGACTAGCAGCGCGGCACTGACGAGTTTTGAATGAGCACAATTTGCGACAAATCTCCGGCGTGACCCTCCCACAGATCTATGAGAACTCTTGATTATGCTTGCGAAGCGATATTATGATGGGTGACCTCTTTGGAAGTCATCTTGTTGAACTATCTTGATGCCATTTATTTATTTCATTTATTTTTATTTATTTTGTTAATGCGGTGAGAGATCGACTCAGCGTCATCGATGGTCGGGAAAAACGAGCCGTGACCCGCGTGGGCGTCCGCGTGTCGTGTGGAGGCGCAGAAAATCGCCATAACTTCATGCACGATCTTCCGATTCCATGACCCCAATCTGAAAGATCTCGCGGACGCCGCGGATGTGGTACATACACTCTAGCGGGACCCGTATCGATCTATTTGAAGCCTTACCACGGTGGCATGGGCGTGTTCGACATGAGCAATGGCAAATCTCAGTGATGCGGCGCGCACAGATCTGAGAACTCTTGATTAAGCGTGCTTGGTGAAGCGATATTATGATGGGTGACCTTTTGGGAAGTCATCGTGTTGAACCATTGATGATCATTTTATTCCTTTTATTTATTTTTTATTTTTATAGTAGATCGGAGAAGTCGGTGATCGACGATAATGTCATAAATGGGATGCCTCATTACTAAAAAAATATGGCCGTGTAGCCCACTCGTCGCGTCTCGTGTGGATGCATGAAAATCTTAATTTCGTCGTCCATTCACCATTATGACCCAATCGGAAAGATCTGGGGTGACGGCATGTGACATCGCATGCGAGACGTATCTCCGATTTTTACTAATTGAAGCCTTACGCGGCGTCGGGATCATCATGAAACAATTTGGCAAATTTCTAGCGGGCGTGGACTAGCACACCAGGTCTCATGAGAAATCTTAAGTTATGTGTGTTTGGGCGAGTAATCTTATGATGGTGACCTCCTCGAAAGTCGTCGAGTTTAACCATCTGTTGATGCTGCCCATTTTATTTTCTTTTAATTTTATTTTATTTTACCGTTGATGCCGGAGAACTTTACAATCGACTCAAACATCATGATGAATTCCTCGGACTAACATGAGCCGT
Source organism: Cymbidium sinense (assembly GCA_021442155.1). NCBI lineage: Eukaryota > Viridiplantae > Streptophyta > Magnoliopsida > Asparagales > Orchidaceae > Cymbidium > Cymbidium sinense. The sequence continues at coordinate 42,575 of JAKCPB010001387.1, read as the reverse complement.
GGGGATCACGGTTGATCTCGTCTGGAGTAAAATACAAAATGCGTCGATTCGTCATTATGAAGGAAAGATCTTCGGCGCCGATCGTAGATCGCCAAAGCGCATCTGGCGGGACTCGTATCTCCGATTTTGGCTATTTGAAGCTTCGCGACCGCAGACGGGTTCCACATGAGCACCTTTGTGGCGATTTCCAGCGGCGCGACCACACACTAGATCCATGAGAACTCTTCAGTTAAGCGAGCTTGGGCAAGAGCGGCGTCTCATGCGCGCCCCAATCACCATAACCGCCATCGTCCGATTAGCCATTATGACCCCAATCAAAAAATCTGCGGGCGCGCGGCGCAAATGTCCGCGAGCATCTAGCGGGCCGTATCTTGATTTTGGCTATTTGAAACCTTATCACGGCGACGGGTTACGGGAGCACAATTTACAACAAATCTCCGGTGAGCGCGATGCACCGGCACATCACGAGAACTCTTCATTTAAGCGTGCTTGGGTGAGCGGACTATGATGGGTGACCTCCTGGGAAATCGTCGTGTTGAACCATCTCTTGATGCCGCCCATTTTATTTCTTTTTATTTTTTTATTTTATCGTTGATGCGAGAAGTCGCGTCGAAGAAAACGTCGTCGATGGGATGCCTTATGAAAAACAGTCGTGGGGCCCTTGATCTGCGCCGTGTGGAGCCGCACGAAAATCGCCATAACCGCCGCGATAGTCCGATTGCCATTATGACCGGAAAGATCTTAGGTAGGGCCGCGATGTGTAGATGGTATGGTTCGGCGAGACTCATATCTCGATTTTATTTTGCATCAAATCTCAATGAATGACCGCACCGGCCACGGATCCCATGAGAACTCTTGATTAAGCGTGTTTGGGAGAGATGAGTACTTTGATGGGTGACTTCTAGGAAATCATCGTGTTGAATCAAGCTGATCCCATTTTATTTCCTTTTATTTTTATTTTATTTTACCATTGTCGGAGAACTCGGTGATTGACTTCAAAAACGTCATCGATTGGATGCCTCAGATTAAAAAATACTAGATGTGCGGCCCCGGTTGATCCGTTTGTTGTGCGGAGGCTGCACGAAAATCACCATAACCCTACGCGATCATTATTCGTCATTATGACCCCAATCGGAAAGATCTGCGGGGCCGCCGCGCAAAATGTCTTGTAGGAGAATCTAGAGATGCCCATATCTCCATTTTGGTTGAAGTGTTACCACGGCGCGGGTTCTACATGAGCATAATTTGATGCAAATCTCCAACGAGTGCGACCACCAACACACCAGATCACATGAGAACTCTTCAATTAAGCGTGATTGGGCGAGAGCAGTACTATGATGGGTGACCACCTGGGAAGTCATCGTGTTGAACCATCTGTTCATGTCACACATTTTATTTCATTTTATTTTTATTTGATTTTATCGTTGACGCCGAAGAACTCGAAAATCGACTGCGATAACGTCATCGATGAGATGTCTCAGACTAAAAAACATGAGCCGTGGGGCCCACGCGGCTGATCTGTGCATCTCATGCGGAGGCTGCAAGGAAATCACCATAACTTCGTGCACAATCGTCGATTCCCCATTATGATCCCAATCAGAAAGATTTACCTAGGGTGCACGATGCGTAGATGTGTCGTAGCGGCATTTGCGGGACCCGTATTTCCGATTTCGGTTAGTTCAAAGCCTTACCGTGGCATGGACGAGTTCCGCATGAGCATAATTTGTGGCAGATCTCTAGCAGGCGAGGCCGTACCAGCACACCAGATCTTATGAGAACTCTTCATTTAAGCATGCTTGGGCGACAACAATACTATGATGTGTGACCTCCTGGGAAGTCATCGTGTTGAACAATCTATTGATGCCGCTCATTTTATTTCTTTTTATTTTTCTTTTATTTTGCCGTTGACACCAGAGAACTTCGGTGATCGACTTTGAAAACGTCATTGATTGGATGCCTCAGAATGAAAAAAGCGTGATGCGCGATTCCGCATCTCGTCGGGCGCATGAAAATCACCATAATTTTGCGCATGATCGTCTGATTCGTCATTATGACCCTAATCGGAAGATCTCCGGCATGACACCGAGATGTCGGCGCAGGGATATCTCCATTTTGGCTATTTGAAGCCTTACGCGCGCGGGTTCCAGCACAATTTGCGCAAATCTCTGGCGGTAGCAACCACACACCGACACACATGAGAACTCTTCAGTTAAGCGTGCTTGGGAGCAATACTATGATGGGTGACCTCTTGGGAAGTCGTTGTGTTGAACCATCTGTTGATCGCCCATTTTATTTATTTTATTTTATTTTACCATTGGCGTCATAGAGAACTTCGACTCAAAATGTCATCGATGGGATGCCTGGGCGAAAAACATGGTGGGGCCCACGCTGATCGCGCATCGTGCGAGGCCCGCGAAAATCATAACCGGCGCGCGATCATTCACCATTATGACCCAATCGGAAAGATCTCGTGGAGCACGATGAAATGTATGCGCATCTGGACCCGTATCTCGATTTGGCATTTTTGAAGCCTTGCGGCACATCGGGTTCGCATGAGCATAATTTGCGGTAAATCTCAGTGCGCCACACCGCACAGGATCACTCTTGATTAAGCGTGCGGTGAGCGATTATGATGGGTGACCTCTGGGAAGTCATGTTGAACCATCTGTTGATGCGCCCATTTTATTTCTTTTTTATTTTATTTTACTGATTTGGAGAGAACTTCGGCGATCAATTATGTCATCGATGGGATGCCTCGGTTGAAAAACCGAGCGTGGGCCCAGGCGATCCGCGCATCTCGTGGCCGCACAAAATCATAACCATGCGATCATCGATTCATTATGACCCCAATCAGGAAAGATCTCAGGCATACGGCCGATGAGCGTGCATCTCGGGACATATCCGATTTGGCTATTTGAAGCTTACGACGCGACGGGTTCCACATGAGCATAATTTGCGAAAAATCTCAAACGGGCGGCGATAGCACCGGCACACCAGATCCCATGAGAACTCTTGATTAAGCGTGCTTGCGAGCAATCTTATGATGGGTGACCTCTGGAAGTCATCGTGTTGAACCATTTGTGATGTCGCCATTTTATTTCATTTTATTTTATTTTGCCGGAGAACTTCGACAATCGACTTTGAAACGTCATTGATGGGATGCCTGAAAACACGACCCGTAGGCTCACATCGATTCGCATCTGTGGAGGCCGCGAAAATCGCCATAACTTCACGCCGCGATCTCGATTATGACCCCAATCAGGAAAGATCTCGCGAGCGCCGCGATCGATGAGCGCGCATCTCGGGTCTGTATCTCGATTTTTTGCTATTTGAAGCCTTATTGGCGGAGTTCCGCATGAGCACAATTTATGGCAAATCTCCAGCCGCGTGACACCTAGATCCCATGAGAACTCTTTGATTAAGCGTGCTTGGGCGAGAAGCGATTATGATGGGTGACCTCTTGAAGTCGTCGTGTTGAACCATCGTTGATGTGCCATTTTATTTTCTTTTATTTTTATTTTATTTTGTTGGCGGAACTTCGATGATTACTCAAAATGTTATTAATGGGAATGCCGGTGAAAAACATGAGTCGTGGGGCCCATGCGGCGATCTGCGACTCGTGCGGGCCGCCGCGAAAATCACCATAACTTCTCACATGATCGTCGATTCACCATTATGACCCAATCAGAAAGATCTCATGGGGCGTGATCGAGATGTGTCGCGCATCTGGCGGGACCCTTATCTCGATTTGGCTATTTTGAAGCCTTACCGGCCGCGGACGGGTTCATGAGCATAATTTGCGCTGCAGCACATACGAGCACCGGATCCCATGAGAACTCTTGATTAAGCGTGCTTGGCGAGCGATCTTATGATGGGTGACCTCACAGGAAGTCATCGTGTTGAACCATCGTTGATGCCGCCCATTTTATTTCTTTTATTTTTATTTTATTTTACCCTTGAAGAACTTCGGATCAAAAAATCATTGATGGGATGCCTGAAAAAACATGTGTAGTGGGGCCCATTGCTATCCGCGTCGTGTGAGCACAATCACCATAACTTTGCGAATGATCGTCCGATTTGCCATTATGACCTCAATCTAGAAAGATCTCCAGGTGCATGCCAGATGTCGTGGATCTGGCGAGACCCATATCGATTTGGCTATTTTTAAGCCTTAGATGACGGTTCCGGGATGAGCACAATTTGTGCAAATCTCTCCAACGGCGACGCCGCACACCATCCCATGAGAACTCTTCATTAAGCGTGCTTGGGCGAAGCGATCTTATGATGGGTGACCTCTTGAAGTCATCATATTGAATCTGTTGATGTCGCCCATTTTATTTTCATTTATATTTTTTTTTATTTTATAGTTGGCCGGAGAACTTCGGTCGACTCAAAAACATCGATGGGATGCCTCAGTTGAAAAACATGGCGTCATGCGGCGATCTCGTCGTGATAGGCCACACAAAATCACCATAACTTGCGATTATCGATTCGCCATTATGACCCCAATCACGAAAAGATCTCGTGCGCATGAGCGTGTCTTTGCAGGATGGAGACATGTATCTCCATTTTTGGCTAGTTCGAAGCATTACTGTGACACGGATGGGTTCTACATAAGCATAAATTGCTGCAAATGTCCAACGATCGTCATTTGATATCGGTTGATTACCCCATTTATTTCCTTTTATTATTTATTTTTTATTTTATCATTAACATGAACTCAAAATCAACTCGAAAATATCGATGAGAGGGTTGAAAAACGAGGTGAGGTACGTGCGATCTCGTGTTTGTGGAAGGGCCCCAAAATCACCATAACTTCGCGCGATCATCCGATTCAAATATGATACTAATCGAAAGATCTCCCGAGCGGATGGCAGCGGAGAGACGCATTGTTAGGCGTATCTTGATTTTGGCTATTTGAAGACTTAGCGGCGACGGGTTCGCGTGAGCATAATTTCGCAAATCTCTGGCAGCGGCGCACCGAATCCAGAGAACTCTTGATTAAGCGTGCTTGGGAGAACAATCTATGATGGGTGATCTCCAGGAAGTCATCGTATTGAACCATCTGTTGATGCCACCCATTTTATTTTATTTAATTTTATTTTTATATTACTGTTGATGTCATAGAACTCAGAAGTTGATTCTGAAAATGTCATCGATGAGATGCATTGGACTAAAAAACACGAGTCGTGGGGCCAGCCGGTGATCTTGCGTCTCGTGCCGAGGCCGCACAAAAATCACCATAACTTCATGCATGATCGTCAGATTCGCCATTATGATCCTAATCCGAAAAGATCTCCGCGGGCCGCACGATGTGTAGATGTGCCGTAGGAGCATCTAGCGGAGACTCGATTTTGGTAAGTTGAGCCTTGCAGCTGACGCGGGTTCGCGTGAGGATAATTTATGGCAATCTCCGGTAGCCCGCAGCACGAGATCCATGAGAACTCTTCAGTTAAGCATGCTAGGGCGAGAGCAACATTATGATGGGTGACCTCCTAGGAAGTCGTCGTGTTGAACCATCAATTGATACCGCCCATTTTATTTTATTTTATTTTTATTTTATTTTATCGTTGACGCCGTAGAACTCAGAGATCGACTACGAAAACATAGTCGATGGGATGCCTCGGACTGAAAAACACGAGCCGTGGGGCCAACACGGCTGATCCGCGCGTCTCGTGTGGAGGCCGCACCAAAATCGCCATAAGTTCGCATGATCGTCGATTCCCATTATGACCCAATCAAAGATCTCATGGCGCATGGCGATGCGAGAGGAAAGCGTATCTGGAGGGACCCGTATCTCCGATTTTGGCTATTTCGAATCCTTATTGCGGCATGGACGGGTTCCACATAAGCACAATTTCGCAAATCTCCGGTAGCGCGCGGCCCTCGGATCACATGAGAACTCTTGATTAAGCGTGCTTGCATGAAGCGATCTTATGATGGGTGACCTCTTGACAAGTCGTCATGATGAACCATGTTGATGCCGTCTATTTTATTTTCTTTTATTTTTATTTTATTTTACCGTTGATCTTGGAGAACTGATCGACTCAATGTCATCTATGAGATGTCGGTGAAAAACATGAGCCGTGACACCCACGCAGCGGATCCATGCATCTCATGCAGAGGGGAAATCACCATAACTTCACACACGATCGTCTGATTCACCATTATGATCCCAATCTGGAAAGATCTCTGCGGGGCGCACGACGCACAGATGTGCCAAACGGGCATCTAGTGGGCCCTGTATATCTGATTTCAGCTTTTTTGAAGCCTTAGCGCGGCACGTACGGGTTCTGCATGAGCACAATTTACGGTAAATCTCCGGCGAGAGCGCACCGCACAGATCTGAGAACTCTTGATTAATAGTGCTTAGGTGAGATCAATATGATGGGTGACCTCACGGGAAGTCGTATTGAACCAACTCGATTGATACCGCCCTTTATTTTATTTTATTTTTATTTTACCATTGATGTCGTAGAACTCAGAAATCAACTCCGAAAATGTCATCGATGAGATCCCTCGGACTGAAAAACACAAGTCGTGGGGCCAACGTGGCGATCCTCGCATCTCATGCCGAGGCCGCACGGAAATCACCATAACTTCGCGCACGATCGTCTCATTCGCCATTATGATCCTAATCCGGAAAGATCTGCGGGCGCCGATCGCGATGTCTTGCGCAGTGCCGTAGGACCGTATCTCCGTTCAGCTTGGTTCAAAGCGCGGCACGAAGGGTTCCATATGAGGATAATTTGCGCAATTCTCCATGCAGTGCGAGCACCGGCCTGCCATCCTATGAGAACTCTTGATTAAGCATGCTTGGCCGAGAGCAATACTATGATGGGTGACCTCCTAGGAAGTCATCGTGTTGAACCATCAGTTGATGCCGCCCATTTTATTTTCTTTTATTTTAATTTTATTTTATCGTTTACGCCATAGAACTCGGAGATCAACTCCAAAAACATCGTCGATGGGATGCCTCGGACTGAAAAACATGAGCCGTGGGGCCAACACGGCTGATCCCCGCATCTCGTGTGGAGGCTGCACCGAAATCGCCATATCTTTGGGCACGATCGTCCGATTCGCGATTATGACTCCAATCCGAAAAGATCTCCGCATTGCGGATGACGCGCAGAGGTGCCAAAGGTGCATTTGGAGAGACCCGTATCCCCGATTTTGACTATTTCGAAGCCATACTCGGCAGCGGGTTCCACATAATTTCTTTGCAAATCTCTAGCACGTGATAGCACCACACCGGATCTCGAAATCTTCGATTAAGCGTGCTTGGCGAAGCGATCTTATGATGGGTGACCTCTTCAGAAGTCGTCATGTTGAACCATCTATTGATGCCACCCATTTTATTTTAATTTATTTTTATTTTATTTTACCGTTGACACCAGAGAACTCAGAAATCGACTCCGAAAATGTCATCGATGGGATGCCTCGGACTAAAAAATAAGAGCCGTGGTGCCCACGCCGCTGATCCATGCATCTCGTGCAGAGGCCCTACGGAAATCCCCATAACTTCATGCACAAGCATTCGATTCGCCTAGCGTGCGAGCATGATGTGCCAAATGAGCATCTCGAGGGACCCGTATCTCCGATTTCGGCTATTTTGAAGCCTTATGCGTATAACGGGTTCATATAGCACAATTTCGGCAAATCTCCAGCGGCGCCCGCACCGGATCACATGAGAACTCTTGATTAAGCGTGCTTGGGCGAAGCGATCTTATGATGGGTAACCTCCTAGGAAGTCCTCATGTTGAACCATCTGTTGATGCCGCCCATTTTATTTTCTTTTATTTTTATTTTATTTTATCGTTGGCGCGAGAACTTCATGATCGACTCCGAAAATGTAGTCGATGGGATGCCTTGGTGAAAACATGAGTTGTGGGGCCCAGGCGATCATGCATCGTGAAGCACGAAAATTGTGATAACTGCACATGATTCATTCGCCATTATGACCCCTGTCGGAAAGATCTTCGTGCGCATGTGATAGTGGCATCTGGCGGGACCCGTATCTCCGTTGGCTATTTCAAAGCCTTACCGACGGCGGGTTCACAGCACAATTTGCAAATCTCTAACGGGCGCACGACCGGATCCATGAGAACTCTTGATTAAGCGTGCTTGCGAGAAGCGATCTTATGATGGGTGACCTCAAGAAGACTTGTGTTGAACCATCATGATGCCATTTTATTTCTTTTATTTTATTTTATTTTACCGTTGAACGCTTGAACTTCGACAATCAGAAATTATCATTGATGGGATGCCTCATATTGAAAAATGACAGTGGGGCCCACGTGCATTCATGTATCGTGCGGTAGAACAAAATTACCATAACTTCCGCACGATCGTCGATTCACCATTATGACCCCAATGGAAAGATCTTGGCGAGCGCGATGAATGAGCGCGCATCTGGACCGTATATCGATTTTATTTGAAACCTTAGCGGCCGCGTCGATGAGCACAATTTGTGCAAATCTCGGACCGCGCCCTAGATCCCATGAGAACTCTTGATTAAGCGTGCTTGGGTGAGATCTTATGATGGGTGACCTCTTGGGAAGTTCATGTTGAACCATCTGTTGATCGCCCATTTTATTTTCTTTTATTTTTTATTTTATTTTCTTGTTGATCTAGAGAACTTCATCGACTCAAAAATGTAGATGGGATACCGGGCGAAAAACATGAGCCATGGCCCTGATTGTTCCACATCTTGTGGAGCGCACAAAATCACCATAACTCGCATGATCGTCGATTTGCCATTATGACCCCAATCGGAAAGATCTCGTAGGGAGCGCGAGATGATGAGCGCATCTTCGGACCCGTATCTCCGATTTATTATTTGAAGCCTTACGCGCATGGATGGGTTCGGAATGAACACAATTTTGGCAAATCTATGCGGGCACGCACCAAGATCCCGGAACTCTTCAATTAAGCGTGCTTGGGTGAGAGCGATCTTATGATGGGTGACCTCACGAAGTCATTGTGTTGAACTATCTATTGATGATGCACATTTTATTTCCTTTTATTTTATTTTATTTTAATGTTGATCTGGAGAACTTCGTGATCGACTCCAAAAAATGTCATGATGGGATGCATGGGAAAACATGAGTCATAGGGCCTGAGGATCCGCGCGTCGTGTGAAGGCCGCGAAATCCATAACTTCGACGCGTCGTCTAATTCGCCATTATGCCCCCAATCGAGAAAGATCTCTGCGGGTCACATGATCGCGAGATGAGCATGCATCTGGCGGGACTATCTCGATTTGGCTATTTCAAAGCCTTACCGATGCGGACGGTTCGCATGAGCACAATTTGAAAATCTTCGGGCACAACCACTCGCACACGGATCCATGAGAACTCTTGATTAAGCGTGCTTGGTGAGAAGCGATCTATGATGGGTGACCTCCACGGGAAGTCGTGTTGAACCATCTTGATGATGCACATTTTATTTCCTTTTATTTTATTTTATTTTAGTGTTGATCTTTGAGAACTTCGATGATCTACTCCAAAATGTCATCGATGGGATGCCTCGGCGAAAAACCGAGCATAGCCGCGTCAGCGTCGTGTGAAGGCCGCCGAAATCATAACTTGCACGATCATCTGATTCTCCATTATGCAATCGAAAAGATCTCGTAGGGCACCACGATCTGAATGAGCATGCGGATCTAGCGGGACTATCTCCGATTTGGCTATTTCAAATCCTTACGTGCGGGGTTTACATGAGCACAATTTGAAAAATCTTGTGGGTGCAACCACTGCACATCATGTGAACTCTTGATTAAGTGCTTGGGTGAGAGCGATCTTATGATGGGTGACCTCTTGAAGTCATCTTGTTGAACCATCTTGATGCCGCCCATTTTATTTACTTTTATTTTTATTTTATTTTACCATTGATGCTAGAGAACTCGGAGATTGAATCCGAAAACGTCGTCGATGGGATGCCTCGGACTGAAAAACACGTGTCGTGCGGCCCATGTGGTTGATCCGCACATCTCGTGTGGAGGCCACAAAAATCTCATAACTTTTTGCACGATCTTGATTCCATTGACTCAATCAGAAAGATCTCCGTGGGCACAACAAGCGGATGTCGCGCATCTAGCGGGACCGTATCTCCGATTTGGCTATTTTGAAGCTTCTTAAGCGGGCGAGTTCATGCGCAATTTGTGAATCTCCAACGGCAGCACCTAGATCATGAGAACTCTTGATTAAGCGCGAGATGAGTACATGATGGGTGACCTCACGGGAAGTCGTCGTGTTGAACCATCTGATGCGCCCATTTTATTTCCTTTTATTTTATTTTATTTTACCATTGATGTGAAGAACTTCGATGATTGACTCGAAAATGTCGGGGATGCCTCATCTGAAAAACTTAGGTGGGGCTATGTGGTGATCCGTGTCGTCGAAGGCCGCACAAAAATTGCCACAACTTCGCGCACGATCGTTCGATTCGCCATTATGTCCGGAAAGATCTCCTAAGGCGGGCGCCGCGATGAAGCGGATGAGCCATATGCGCATCAGCGGGACATATCTCGATTTGGCTATTTGAAGCTTACGCGGCGATGGGTTCCGCATGAACACAATTTACTACAAATCTTCGCCGGGCGACCGCGCACACAAGATCCCATGAGAACTCTTGATTAAGTTTGGCGATATTATGATGGGTGACCTCCCAGGAAGTCGTCGTGTTGAACCATCTGTTGATGCCATGCATTTTATTTCCTTTTATTTTATTTTATTTTTGGCTAGAGAACTTCGGCGATCGACTCAAAATGTTGTAGATGGGATGCCTCAGTTGAAAAGATGAGTCGTGGGCCCACGGTGATCCGCATCTTGTGTGGGCCGTAGGAAATCACCATAACTTCACGCAATCGTCTGATTCACCATTATGACCCCAATCCGGAAAGATCTCTGCGGGGTGCAAGGAGCGTGAGATTTGAGCATCTAGCGGGACACTATGTCGATTTTGGCTAGAAGCCTTAGCGCGCATATGCGGGTTCCACATGGCGAGAAAAAAACTCGGCGTGCGACGCATCGGCACACGGATCACATGAGAACTCTTGATTAAGCGTGCTGCTTGGCGAGCGATCTAGGATGGCGACCTCTAGAAGTCGCATTGAACCTTCTATTTATGCGCCCATTTTATTTCCTTCTATTTTTATTTTATTTTACCGTTGACGCTAGAGAACTCGACGATCGACTCCGAAAATGTCATTGATGGGACACCTCAGCCTGAAAAATGCGACCCGTGGGACCAATGCGGTTGATCCGCACGTCTTGTCGAATCGCGCATGAAAATCCGCGATAAGCTTCGGGCATGATCATCAATTCACCATTCGACTCAATCGGAAAGAACCGCGAGGTGCATGATCGTAGATGAGCCGGCGCATCTGGCGAACCGTATCCGATTTGGCTAGTTGAAGCCTATCAGCGGCATGGAGGGTTTCATAAGCACAATTTGCAAAAGTCTTGGCAGGCGTGACCCGGCCACCGAATCCGCGAGAACTCTTCAGTTAAGCGTGCTTAGGCGAGAGCAGTACTATGATGGGTGACCTCCTACGAAGTCGTCGTGTTGAACCATCTATTGATGCCGGCCATTTTGTTTTCTTTTATCGTTGATGCCGGAGAACTCGATGATCTAATCTGAAATCATCATCGATGGGATACCTCGGGCGAAAAACGAGGCATGAATACGAGTGATCGTCTACGTGTGGAGGCCCTGTCGCTAGAAATATGCTACGTCGATCCGATTTGCCATTATGACTAATCACGGAAAGATACGTGGAGCGCCGCATGATGGGTGAAGCGCATCGGCGGACCATATCTCGATTTTTGGCTATTTTGAAATCTTACCGTGCATGGGTTCCGCATGCACAATTTGACAAATCTCAGTGCGGCATACCTAGATCCGAGAACTCTTGATTAAGCGTGCTTGGGCGAGCGATCTTATGATGGGTGACCTCAGAAAGTCATCGTGTTGAACCATCTGTTGATCCATTTTATTTATTTTTTATTTTATTTTTTGGTTGATGAGAACCGATCGACTCGAAATCATGTGATGGATGCGGTGAAAAAAAATGGCGTGGGGCCCAGGCGGTCGCATCTCGTGTGGAGGGCATCTCCATAACTTCGCGCGATCATTTGATTCATTATGACCCCAATCGAAAGATCTCGGAGACGCGTGAGATGGCGAGAACATCTGGCGTATCTCTCGATTTGACTATTTTGAAGCCTTACGTGGCATGGATGAGTTTGAGCACAATTTGACAAATCTCCGGCCAGGCGATACACATAGTAGATCACGGAAGAATTATTAAGCGTGCTTGAGAAGCGATCTTATGATGGGTGACCTCAGGAAGTCATCGTGTTGAACCATCTGTTGATCGCCCATTTTATTTCTTTTATTTTTATTTATTTTACCGTTGGCAAACTTCGTCGACTCCAAAATGTCATCGATGGGATGCCTGAAAAAATGAGATGTGGGCCCAGCGGTGATCCGATTCGTGCAATCATCATAATGTGCGCATCATCATCGATTGCCATTTATGACCCCAATCGAAAGATCTCGCGGGCGCCGCGATATGAGCGAATGGATCTGCGGGACGTATCTCAATTTTTGGAATTTTGCGTCGGGTTCCGATGAGCATAATTACAAATCTCTAGGCGTGACCACACAGCAGATCCGAGAACTCTTCGGTTAAGCGTGCTTGGCGAAACATATATGATGGGTGACCTCAGGAAGTCAGTTTGAACCATCATTGATGATGCCCATTTTATTTCCTTTTATTTTTATTTTATTTTATCATTGATCGAAACTTCGGTGATCAAAAAATAATGTGATGGGGATGGTGAAAAACATGAGCGTGGGGCCCGTCGATCGCTCTCGTGTGAAGGCGAAAATCACCATAACTTCCCGATCATCGATTCACCATTATGACCAATCGGAAAGATCTCCGCGCGATGCGAGATGCGCGCACATCGAGGACATTCACGATTTTAGCTATTTGAAGCCTTACATACGGGTTTTCATGAGCACAATTTGCGGAAATCTCAACGCGCACCGGCACGGATCCATGAGAACTCTTGATTAAGCGTGCTTGGGTGAAGCGATCTTATGATGGGTGACCTCCGAGAAGTCATCGTGTTGAACCATCTGTTGATGCCATTTTATTTCCTTTTATTTTTTTTTATTTTACCATTGGCGTTGGAGAACTTCGATCGACTCGAAAATGTCATTGATGGGATGGGTGAAAAACCGCAGCCGTGGGGATCGTCAGCGTGTCTCGTCGCAGGCGCATGAAATCACCATAACTTCCGCGATCATTCGATTATGATCATCGAAAGATCTTGCGCATGCATGAGAAGGCAGACCCATATCTCCATTATTTGTTGAAGCCTTACCATTGCGAATGGGTTCCACATGAAATTTGTGAAAATCTCCAACGGCACAGCCAGATCATGAGAACTCTTGATTAAGCGTGCTTGAGGCGATCTATGATGGGTGACCTCAGGAAGTCATCGTGTTGAACCATCTGATGCCCCATTTTATTTATTTTATTTTTATTTTATTTATTTTATTGTTGGCGAGAAGAACTTCGGCGATCGACTCAAAATCATCGATGGGATGCCTCGGGTGAAAAAACAAGCCATTCGGTGATCGTGTCTCATTGTGGAGGCCATGAAATCACCATAACTTGCATCGTCGATTTGCCATTATGACCCAATCGGAAAGATCTCGTGGGCATGACGCGGCGCTGAACATCTGGGGACCGTATCTCCATTTTGGCTAGTTAGCGCATTGGCGGACGGGTTTTAACATATTTTTGGAAATCTCCGCGACCGCACCAACACGATCATGAGAACTCTTGATTAAGCGTGCTTGGGCGAGAATGATGGGTGACCTCTAGGAAGTCATCGTGTTGAACCATCTGTTGATCGCATTTTATTTCCTTTTATTTTATTTTATTTTACATTGACATGCGGAGAACTTGTCGACTCGAAAATATCGGATGGGATGCCTCGGTGAAAAACATGGGGCCCATTGGTGATCCTGCGTCACGTGTGGAGGCCGCAAATCCATAACCGTGTCGATTCTCATTATGATGAATCGAAAGATCTCTGAGGTGCTGCATATGAGCCGTAGCGCAGCGGACCGTATCTCGATTTTAGCTATTTTGAAACCTTACGACAGTGGGTTCATGAGACATTTGCAAATCTGCGCGGCCGCACCATAGATCCCATGAGAACTCTTTGTTAAGCGTGCTTGGCGAGGCTTATGATGGGTGACCTCTTGGGAAGTCATCGCGTTGAACCATCTATTGATTGCATTTTATTTCCTTTTATTTTATTTTATGTTGGCCTTGAGGAGAACTTCGATGATCAACTCTAAATTGATGGGATGCCTGGACTAAAAAAAACCACGTGGGGCCCTTAGGCGATCCACATCGTGTGGAGCGCCGAAAATCAATAACCGCGATCGATTTGCCATTATGACCCCAATCGGAAAGATCTCGCAGGGAACGCGCGATGCGCATGGGGACCCGTATCTCTGATTTCGGCTATTTTGAAGCCTTACCACGGCAGGGGTTCGCATGAAGCTAATTTTGGAAAATCTCCGGTAGGGCACTATCCGACACACCATATCTGATTAAGCGTGCTTGGTGAGAATACTATGATGGGTGACCTCTCGAGAAGTCATCGTGTTGAACCATTTGATGATGCCCATTTTATTTCCTTTTATTTTTTATTTATTTTATCATTGGAACTTCGGATCGACTCAAAAATGTCATCGATGGGATGCCTCGGTGAAAAAAGAGTAGCGTGGTGCATCCGTCGGAGAGCGCCGCAAATCCATAACTTGCGGATCGATTATTATGACCCCAATCGGAAAGATCTTCGTAGCGATGCAGATGTGATTGAGCATCTGGCGGGACTATCTCGATTTTAGCTATTTACCTAGTATGGGCGGGTTCGGATGAGCACAATTTGCGGCAAATCTCCGCGTAAGCGCCACACCAGATCCATGAACTCTTGATTAAGCGTGCTTGGGGAACTATGATGGGTGACCTCAGGAAGTGTTGAACCATCTATTGATGCGCCCATTTTATTTCCTTTTATTTTATTTTACCATTGATGCGAGAACTTCGGTGATCTCAAAAATATCGATGGGATGCCGGACTGAGTCATGAGGCCAGCGGTATCGCTCTCTGTGGAGGCATGAAAATCCATAACTTCGCCACGTCGATTCCATTATGACCCCAATCTGAAAGATCTCCAGGGTACGATGTGCGAGCGCACGGACGTATCTCCGATTTGGCTATTTGAAGCCTTACCGCGACGCGATGGGTTCGCGTGAGCATAATTTGCTCCGGTAGCCCACCATTATGAGAACTATTAAGCGTGCTTGGGCGATCTTATGATGGGTGACCTCTGGAAGTCGTCGTGTTGAACCATCTTTGATGCGCCCATTTTATTTCCTTTTTTTTATTTTATTTTCGTTGGCGTCGGAGAACTTCGAGATCGACTCGAAAATATCGGATGGGATGCCTCGGTGAAAAAATGAGCCATGGGGCCCACGGTCGTCCATCTCGTCTACGGTAGAAAATCATAACTTCATGCATCATCCGATTATTATGACCCAATCAAAGATCTTTGCGGGGCACGCCTTGAGATGAGAAAGCGCATCTGGAGGTATATCGATTTTGGCTATTTGAATCTTACATAACACGATTTATGGCCTCTCCTGCGACCACACGCACAGATCCATGAGAACTCTTGATTAAGCGTGCTGGCGAAGCGATCTTATGATGGGTGACCTCTGGAAATCGTGTGTTGAACCATTGATGTCTATTTATTTCCTTTTATTTTATTTTATTTTATTGGCGGAGAACTTCGATGATTACTCAAAATGTCATGGGATGCCTCGAAAAACACAAGCGTGGGGCCCATGTGATCGCATCTCGTGGAGCATGGAAATCATGCCATAACTTCACGCGATCGTCCGATTCGCCATTATGACCCAATCACGGAAAGATCTCGGGGATGATGGTGATGAGCATCTCTGGGACATATCTCGATTTTGGCTATTTGAAGCCTTACGCATGGGCCGGATGAGCTAATTTCGGAAATCTCCGGCGTGCGGCCACGATCAAGAACTCTTGATTAAGCGCTTGGGAGATCTTATGATGGGTGACCTCCTGGGAAGTCGTCGTGAACCATCTGTTGATGCCGCATTTTATTTCCTTTTATTTTATTTTATTTTACGTTGGCGAGAACTTCGGATCGACTCAAAATGTCATCGATGGGATGCCGGTTGAAAAAATGGAGTGGGGCGTAGGCGATCCACGCATCTCTGGGGCCACGAATCGCATCATAACCGCGCGATCATCGATTCTCCATTATGACCCCAATCAGATCTCCAGGGGGCGATGCATGAGATGTATGGCACATCGGCGGGACATATCTCGATTTTATATTTGAAGCCTATCTGACGCGGATGGGTTCCACATGAGCAATTTACGAAAACTCTAGCGACCGCGCAGAGATCATAGAACTCTTGATTAAGCGTGCTTGCGAGAGATCTTATGATGGGTGACATCTTGGAAAGTCATCGTGTTGAACCATCTATTGATGTCGCCCATTTTATTTTATTTTATTTTATTTTATTTTACGTTGGCCGAGAACTTCGATGATTGACTCAAAATCATCGATGGGATGCCTGGGCGAAAAACATGAGTGGGGCCACTGAGGCGATCCGCGTCTCGAGGCCGCACAAAATTCCATAACTTCATATGATCCCGATTCATTATGACCCCGAAAGATCTCCAGCGGGCGCCGACAGCGTGATGGCCGTAGCGCATCTGTGGACCATATCTCGATTTTGCTATTTCAAAGCCTTACTACGCGAGACGGGTTCGGATGAGCGGTAGCGGCCTTCGCACCGCAGATCCATGAGAACTCTTGATTAAGCGTGCTTGGCGAGCGATCTTATGATGGGTGACCACTTGAAAGTCATGTTGAACCATCTATATGCATTTTATTTATTTTATTTTTATTTTATTGATGGTCGAACTTCGGTGATCACTCAGATCATCGATGGGATGCCTGAAAACATGAGCCGTGGGGCCCACTGGTGATCTCGTGAGTGGACGAAAATCTCCATAACTTCATGCGATCATCGATTTGCCATTATGACCCAATCCAAAGATCGATGAGCCGAGCGCAGATGACCGTATCTTGATTTTGGCTATTTGAAGCCTTACTGCGCGGGTTCATGAGCATAATTTGCAAATCTCCGCGCACCTTCACACTAGATCATGAGAACTCTTGATTAAATGCTTGGGAGAAGCGATCTTATGATGGGTGACCTCTTGGAAAAGTGTTGAACCATTTTGATGCATTTTATTTTTATTTTATTTTATTTTGTTTTGTTGGTCCACTTACTTAATCACTCATCTATTGATGTGGAACCACGAATCATAACTTCCGCCGCATGATCGTTGATTCACCATTATGACTAATCAAGATCTCAGCGGGGCATATGCATTGTGAATGAGCCTGAGCGCATCCGAAGCCCGTAATCACATGAGAACTCTTTAGTTAACTGCTTGGGCGAGAGCACTCTTATGATGGGTGACCTCACGGGAAGTCGTGTTGAACTATCTATTGATTTTCCCATTTTATTTCCTTTTATTTTTATTTTATTTTACCTTGATGCGAGAACTTCGATCGACTCAAAAGTCGATGGGATGCCTCGGTGAAAAACATGAGTGGGCCCCAGCGGGCGATCCCGCATCTCGTGGAGGCCGCGAAATGCCATAACTTCGCGCATGATCATCCAATTTGCCATTATGACCACAATCCAAAAAAATCTCCATGAGGCGCAGGCATAGATGAGCATAGCATCGGACGTATCTCCGATTTTGTTGAAGCTTTCGCGGCACGGTTATGGTAAATCTCCTAGCGCGAGCACCGGCCGCGAGATCCCATGAGAACTCTTCAGTTAAGCGTGCTTGGGCGAGAGAAGTACTATGATGGGTGACCTCTTGGGAAGTCGTCGTGTTGAACCATCTGTTGATGCATTTTATTTATTTTTTATTTTATTTTATTTTACCGTTGCTGAACTTCGGCGACTCGAAAATATCGTCGATGGGATGCCTGGTGAAAAAAAGTGGGGCCCGATTGATCCCGCATGTCTGCATGGGCCGAAAATCACCATAACTTCACGCATGATCTTCGATTTCATGGAATCAGGAAAGATCTCTGGGGTGCCGATAGAGAGTGAGGCATCTCGGGACCTATCTCGATTTGATATTTGAAGCCTTATCAGCGGCACGGGTTCGCATGAGCACAATTTCGCAAATCTCAGCGGCCACCGCTGGATCCATGAGAACTCTTGATTAGCGTGCTTGGGTGAGCGAGATTATGATGGGTGACCTCAAGAGTCATCTTTAAACCATCTGTTATGTAGCCCATTTTATTTCCTTTTATTTTATTTTATTTTACCGATTGAAGAACTTCGACTCAAAATGTGTCGATGGGATGCCTCTGAAAAAATGGGGCCCATGTGGGCGATCCGTGCATCGTCGTGGAGGCACTAGAAATCATAACTTCACGATCATCCATTCACATTATGAAATTGAAAGATCTGAGGGTGCGATGCGTAGATGAGCAGGCGGATCTAAGCGACCCATATCTCAATTTACGCATGACGGGTTCGCATGAGCATTTGGCAAATCTCAGCGTGACCCGCGATCCATGAGAACTCTTTAGTTAAGCGTGCTTGGTGAGCGAATGATGGGTGACCTCAGGAAGTCATTGTTGAACCATCTGTTGATCGCCCATTTTATTTCTTTTATTTTTATTTTATTTTATCGTTGGCATAGAACTTCGATCGACTCAAAATGTCATCGATGGGATGCCTCGGTGAAAAACATGATCATGGGCTATCGCATCGTGTGGAGCGAAAATCATAATAATGCGCCGCGATCATCCAATTCGCCATTATGACCCAATATGGAAAGATCTTTTGAGCGACGATGAGATGAGTGCCATCTGGCGGACCGTATCTCGATTTTGGGTATTTTGAATCTGCGGCCTCGGGTTTGGATGAGCACAATTTGGCAAATCTCTAGCGGGGCGCCACACCCACATGAGAACTCTTGATTAAGCGTGCTTGGGCGAAGCGATCTATGATGGGTGACCTCCAGGAAGTCATCGTGTTGAACCATCTTGATCTTCATTTTATTTATTTTTATTTATTTTATTGTGGCGGAACTTCGAGATCGACTCAGTCATCGATGGGATGATTGGTGAAAAACATGAATAGTGGGGCCACCGCTTGATCAGCGTCGTCGGAGAGCCGCGAAAATCACCACTTCCGCATCGATTCCATTATGACCCAATCGGAAAGATCTCGCGGAGCACGGCGGATGTGTGAGCCATCTAGCGGGACCCATATCTCCGATTTTGGCTATTTTGAAGCTTTTACCGACGCGAGGGTTCGGTGAGCATAATTTGCATCAATCTAGCGGGGAGTGATGCACTACACAGATCCATGAGAACTCTTGATTAAGCGTGCTTGGGCGAGAACATGCCAATGATGGGTGACCTGGGAAGTCATCGTGTTGAACATCTGTTGATGCCGCCCATTTTATTTTTATTTTTATTTTATTTTACCATTTGAGAACTGATGATTCTTCTCGTAGATGGGATGCCGAAAAAACATGAGGTGGGCCAGTCTGCGCGCATCGTGAGGCGAGAAATCACCATAACTTCCGCGCGATCGTCGATTCACCATTATGACTAATCGGAAAGATCTCGCGCGGCGTGCCAGATGAGCCACAGCATCTCAGGACCATATCTGATTTTGGCTATTTGAAGCCTTGCAGCGACGGGTTCGAATGAGCTCTTTAGATCTCCGGTGACACGCACACCGGATCCATGAGAACTCTTGATTAAGCGTGCTTGGCGAGAAGCGATCTTATGATGGGTGACCTCGTCGTGTTGAACCATCTGATGCATAATTTTATTTCCTTTATTTTTTTTATTTATTTTATCGTTGACATGACTTCGGATCGACTCAAAAATGTCATTAATGGGATGCCTCGGTGAAAAATACGATGTGGGGCCCATGCGGATCACATCTCGTGTGGAGGCCGAAATCACCATAACTAACCGCGATCGTCTTATTTGCCATTATCAATCAGGAAAGATCTCCGGTGGCGCGGTGCGGTGATGCATCTGGCGGGACCCGTATCTCAATTTGGCTATTTGAAGCCTTTAGCATGGACGGGTTCCAGATGAGCATAATTTACGGAAATCTCTAGCGGGCGTGAATGATCAGCACACCATATCTCATGAGAACTCTGCAGTTAAGCGTGCTTGGGCGAGAGCAATACTATTATGGGTGACCTCATAGGAAGTCATCGTGTTGAACCATCTGTTGATGTCACCCATTTTATTTTTTTTATTTTTATTTTATTTTATCGTTGATGCTAGAGAACTCGGTGATCAACTCAAAAATGGTGATGGGATGCCCGGTGAAAAACATGAGTGGGGCCCAGGTGATCAGCGATCTCATGTGGCGCATTAAATCCATAACTTCGCGATCGCCGATTCATCATTATGATTTTAATCTTCAAAAGATCTCGGGCGCCGCGATCGTGATGATCGGCGCATCACGGGGATCGTATCCGATTTGATGAAGTACTGCGGCAGCGGGTTCAAATTTGTTGCAAATCTCAGCATGCGACACCCGGCACCATCCATGAGAACTCTTGATTAAGCGTGCTTGGGAAGAGATCTTATGATGGGTGACCTCACGGAAGTCGTCGTGTTGAACCATGTATTGATGCCATTTTATTTTTTTTTATTTTATCATTGGCGGAGAACTTGATCGACTCAAAATCATCGATGGGATGCCGGTGAAAAACAGGTGATGGGGCCCACGGTGATGCGCATCTCATGAGGCCGCGCAATCACCATAACTTCGCGATCGTCGATTGCCATTATGACCCCAATCCGGAAAGATCTTAGCGATGACGTAAATGTAAGAGCGATGGCGGACTATCTCGATTTTGGCTATTTGAGCACTACGCGACGGGTTCGCATGAGCATAATTTGTGGCAAATCTCTAGCAGCGCACGCACGGATCACATGAGAACTCTTGATTAAGCGTGCTTGGGGTAGTCTTATGATGGGTGACCTCGAAGTCATCGTGTTGAACCATCTGTTGATCGCCATTTTATTTCCTTTTATTTTTTATTTTATTTTATTGTTGATCGAGAGAACTGTGACGAATCAATCGATGGGATGATGCCTGGAAAAAATGCCATGGGGCTGATCCGCGCGCATCTCGAGGCCGCCGAAATCCATAACTTCACGCGATCGTCGATTCACCATTATGACCCAATCAGGAAAGATCTGAGGTGCTGAGCATGCGCATGCATCGATCGTATCTCGTTTTGGCTATTTGAAGCTACGCGGCACGGGTTTCGCAGCATAATTTCTGCAAATCTCAGCAGTGCGACCCACCGCACCAAATCACATGAGAACTCTTGATTAAGCGTGCTTGGGCGAGAGTAGTACTATGATGGGTGACCTCTTGGGAAGTCATCGTGTTGAACCATCTGTTGATGAGGCTCATTTTATTTCCTTTTATTTTATTTTTTTTTATCTTTTGCGAGAACTTCGGTCGACTTGAAAAACATCGATGGGATGCCTGGGTGAAAAACATGGTGGGGCCATGGTGATCCAGCATCTCGTGTGTGTGGAGGAAGCATCACCATAACTTCGATCGTCGATTCTCCATTATGACCCCAATCAGGAAAGATCTCGTGAGCGCGCGGATGACGATCTGCGGGACCATATCTCGATTTTTGGCTATTTAAACCTTACCGGCACACGGGTTATGAGCACAATTTGCAAATCTCCAGGCGGCCCGACAGATCTGAGAACTCTTTAGTTAAGCGTGCTTGGGTGAAGCGATCTTATGATGGGTGACCTCTTGGGAAGTCATCGTGTTGAACCATTGTTGATGCCATTTTTTATTTCCTTTTTTTTATTTTATTTTATTTGGGCTCATTATCGACTCAAAACATCATCGATGGGATGCCTCGGAAAAAAAGAGCGGCCTGATCCATGCATCTTGTGTGCGCCAAAATCATAACTTCCGCGCGATCATCATTCATTATGACCCCAATCAGGAAAGATCTCCGTGGGGTCACGATGTGATGCGCGCAGCGGGACGTATCTCAATTGGCTATTTCACGCCTTAGACGGGTTCATGAGATAATTTTGGGCAAATCAAGCAGCACCACCAGATCCATGAGAACTCTTGATTAAGCGTGCTTGAGAAGCGATCTTATGATGGGTGACCTCTTGGGAAGTCATGTGTTGAACCATCTGTTGATCGCCATTTTATTTCCTTTATTTTTATTTTATTTTACCTTTGGCGTAGGAGGAAGATCCGAAAATCATCGATGGGATGCCTCGGGTGAAAAAAATGAGTATGGGGCCCACGGTGATGCATCTCGTGGAGGCCGCCGAAAATCCATAACTTCCGCGATCGGATTCACCATTATGACCCCAGTCCGGAAAGATCTCGCGCATGCGATGTGCGCATCTGGCGGGACTATCTCGATTTTCTATTTGAAGCCTTATCGCGGCGGGTTCCATATGAGCACAATTTCGCAAATCTCAGCGAGGCGTGCGCACGGCACATCCGAGAACTCTTGATTAAGCGTGCTTGGGGCGAGCGATCTTATGATGGGTGACCTCTTGGGAAGTCGTTATCTTGAACCATCTGTTGATGCATTTTATTTCCTTTTATTTTTATTTTATTTTATCATCGAGAACTTCGATGATCGACTCGAAAATGTCATGATGGGATGCCTCGGTGAAAAAATGAGTGTGGGGCCCGCGTTATCCACGTCGTGAGCGCATCACCATAACTTCGCGATCATCGATTATTATGACCCAATCAAAGATCTCTGGCGTAGACGCGATAATGCCGAAGCATCGTGGGGTATCTCCGATTTTGGCTATTTAAGCCTTACCGCGCGGGGGTTACATGAGCATAATTTGACAAATCTCTCGGCGTGCGGCCCGCACACTATCATGAGAACTCTTGATTAAGCGTGCTTGGCGAGAGCGATCTTATGATGGGTGACCTCTTGAAGTCATCGTGTTGAACCATCTTTTGATGACCCATTTTATTTCCTTTTATTTTTATTTTATTTTTTGTTGAGCCGGAGAACTTCGGCGACTCAAAATCATTGTGATGGGATGCGGTTGAGGGGCCACAAGATCCATGCGTTCCGCGCCGCGATCGTTATTCGCCATTATGACCCAATCGAAAGATCTCCGGGGCACATGACATGCATGTGCATGCGGGTTCATATCTCGATTTTATTTTTGAAACCTTAGCGGGCGGGTTCCTGAGCATAATTTGCAAATCTCCGTGCGACCCACCGGCCCATATCTTAGTTAAGCGTGCTTTGAGAAGCGATATGATGGGTGACCTCTTGGAAGTCATCGTGTTGAACCATATCTTGATGCATTTTATTTCCTTTTATTTTATTTTTATTTTGTGGCCGGAGAACTTCGATGATCGACTCGAAAAATCGTCGATGGGATGCCTGGTCAAGGCGTGGGGCCACTGATCGTGCGCATCTTGTGGAGGCCGAAATCACCATAACCGCACGCGATCGCGATTCTCCATTATGACCCCTGTCGGAAAGATCTCAGAGCCACGATACCGATGAGCGAAGGCATCAGCGGACGTATCTCCGATTTTGGCTAAAACCCTGCGATGGGTTCCACATGAGCATAATTTCGTGCAAATCTCCAGCGGCAGCACACACGGATCCAAGAACTCTTGATTAAGCGTGCTTGGGCGAGGCGATCTTATGATGGGTGACCTCGGGAAGTCGTGTTGAACCATTTGATGCCGCCATTTTATTTCCTTTTATTTTTATTTTATTTTCGTGATGCGAGAACTTGATCGACTCGAAAATGTCATGATGGATGATACCTCTTGAAAAACAGATGGGCCCACCCACGATCGCCTCGTGTGGAGATATGGAAATTATCATAACTCGATCATCTAATTCACCATTATGACCCCAATCATGGAAAGATCTGCTGCTGCGGATGTAATGCGCATCTGGCGGGACCGTATCTCCGATTTTGGCTATTGAAGCCGGGTGGTTTGAGCACAATTTATATCTCTAGCGGGGCGCACACACGAGATCACATGAGAACTCTTGATTAAGCGTGAGGCGAAGCGCGATACTATGATGGGTGACCTCTTGGAAGTCATCGTGTTGAACCATATGATTATGCCATTTTATTTTTTTTTTATTTTATTTTGGGTTGACTCGAGAATCGATGATCGACTCAAAATGTCATTGATGGGATGCCGGTGAAAACATGAAGTGGGGCCCATGGCTATCACCGCGTCTGGGTGTGGAAATAAATTCATAACTTCATGTCCAATCCGATTTGAATGAAATCGAAAGATCTGGAGCATAATGCGAGTATATGAGTGCATCTGGCGGGACTATATCTCAATTTTGGCTATTTGAAGCCTTATCGAGCGGGCCGTTTATGAATTTGCGGCAAATCTCTGGCGTGACCACACCGCACACATCCGAGAACTCTTGATTAAGCGTGCTTGGCGAAGCGATCTTATGATGGGTGACCTCACGGGAAGTCATCGTGTTGAACCATTGTTGATGCCCATTTTATTTCCTTTTTTTTTATTTTACCATTGATGCGAGAACTTCGGTCGACTCGAAAATGTCATGATGGGATGCCTCGGGTGAAAATGGTGGTGTGGGGCCCACTGGCGTCGATTCATCGTGTGGAGGCGCAATCATAACTTCATCGCGATCGTCGATTCACATTATGACCAATCAGAAAGATCTCCATGAGCGCGCGCACGCTGAGATTGCAGGCGCATCTAGGACCGTATCTCGATTTGGCTATTTGAAGCCTTATCGCGCGGGTTTGCATGATAATTTGCAAATCTCTGCGGACACCGCACACAGATCATGAGAACTCTTGATTAAGCGTGCTTGGTGAAGCGATCTTATGATGGGTGACCTCGGAAGTCTCGTGTTGAACCATCTATTGATGTCACCCATTTTATTTCTTTTATTTTTTATTTTATTTAGTTGGCGAGAACTTCGGTGATCGACTCCAAAATGTCATATGGGATGCCTGAAAAAACAGTGGGGCCCATGGTGATCCGTGCTTCTCGTGGTGCATAAATGTAAATTGCCGCATGCGATCATCGATTTTATATTATGACCCCAATCGGAAAGATCTTTGCGGCGTGGTGTGCGAGATCATCGGCGGGACTATATCTCCGTTTTATTTTGAAGCCTTACCATGGCGCGGGTTCCATGAGCATATTAAATCTCGGCGCGCGGCCCCACCAGATCACATGAGAACTCTTGATTAAGTGCTTGGGGTGAAGCGACTTATGATGGGTGACCTCAGGAAGTCATCGTGTTGAACCATCTGTTGATGCACATTTTATTTCCTATTTTTATTTTATTTTTTTCATTGTGAGAGAACTCGATCGACTCGAAAATCATTGATGGGATGCCTGGATTGAAAAAAAACGTGGCCAGGCGGTCATCGATCTCGTGTGGAGGCGCGAAAATCACCATAACTTCACGCCGCGATTGTCGATTTCCATTATGACCAAGATCTCCGGGGCGCGATCGCCGGATGAGTGCGGCGCATCTGGACGTATCTTTGATTTTGACTTTTGAAGCCACATATGGCGGGTTTCATATAAGCATAATTTGTGGCAAATCTCCGTGGCGGCCGCACACACATATCCATGAACTCTTGATTAAGCGTGCTTGAAGCGATCTTATGATGGGTGACCTCACGGGAAGTCATCGTGTTGAACCATCGATGCCCATTTTATTTCCTTTTATTTTATTTTATTTTACGTTGATTGGGAGAACTTCGTGATCGACTCAAAAATATCGTAGATGGGATGCCTGGGACTGGCGTTGATCAGCACGATCCGGTGTCTCGTCACGAGAAATAACCATAACTTTGCGATCATCCGATTTGCCATTATGACCCAATCGGATCTCCATCGCGCGATGTAGATGCGCATCTGCGCGGGACCGATCTTTTTTGGTATTTCAAAACACCTGGCGCATCATGATTAGCATGAGAATAATTTGCAAATCTCGGTGACGCGACCACACCGGATCCATGAGAACTCTTAAAGCTTGGGAGAGCGATCTTATGATGGGTGACCACCTAGGAAGTCATCGTGTTGAACCATCATTGATGCGCCCATTTTATTTCTTTTATTTTATTTTTTATCATTGATGCAGAACTTCGATCGACTCGAAAATGTCATCGATGGGATGCCTCGGTGAAAAAATATGCCATAGGCCGCGCGCTCATCGTGGGAGGCATCAAAATTGTCATAACTTGCGATGGTCCATTCCATTATGACCCAATCGGAAAGATCTCCAGGCACGGATGATATGCGAAGCATCTGGCGGGACATATCTCGATTTTTATTTCAAAACCTTATGGCGGGCGGGTTCCCATGAGCACAATTTGAAAATCTCAGCGGGCGACAGCACCGCCGAGATCATGAGAACTCTTGATTAAGCGTGCTTGGGAGAAGCGATCTTATGATGGGTGACCTGGAAGTCGTCATGTTGAACCATATTGATGCCATTTTATTTCCTTTTATTTTTTATTTTATTTCTGTTGATGCGGAGAACTTCGATTGATGCCTCGGTGAAAAACACGGGGCCCATGTTTGATCCCATGCGGAGCCGCCGAAATCCCATAACTTTGCGCATCATCCATTCTATTATGACCCCAATCGAAAGATCTCCAGCGGCATATCGAGATGCCAAGCGCTACTTATACAGTGAGTTTTGCATGAGCTAATTTATGGAAAATCTCATGACCACCCACGAATTAGATCATGAGAACTCTTGATTAAGCGTGCTTGGGAGCGATCTTATGATGGGTGACCTCGGGAATCGTGTTGAACCATCATTGATGCCCACATTTTATTTCCTTTTATTTTTATTTTATTTTTCGTTGATGGAGAACTTCGGTCGACTCAAAATGTCATGATGGGATGCCTCAGAAAAACATGAGCCATGGGGCCCACATGGCGTGATATCTCGTGGAGAGCGCATGGAAATAACTAACTTCCGCATGCGATCATTGATTTTCCATTATGACCCAATCAAGATCTCCGTGCGTGCGCAGATGAGCATGAGCATCCCGATTCTATATCCGATTTGGCTATTTTGAAGCCTTACCAAGCGGGTTCATGAAATAATTGTGGCAAATCTCCAGTGAGCGGCCGACACCAGATCCATGAGAACTCTTCTTGATTAAGTGCTTGGCGAGAGCGATCTTATGATGGGTGACCCTGGGAAGTCGCCGTGTTGAACCATCTATTGATGCCATTTTATTTCCTTTTATTTTTATTTTATTTTATCGTTGATCGGAGAACTTCGGTGATCAATCGTCATGATGGGATGCCTGATTGAAACACGAGCCATGGCCTGGGTGATCCGCATCCGCGTCTGGTCGCATGGAAATTACCATAACCGCCACATTTTGATGCTTATGACCCTCCAGATCTGAATAGATGCGCACACGGGCGGGATTATCTCCGATTGCTATTTGAAAGCCAGCGACGCGGCGGTTCGCAGCAATTTTGAAAAAATCTCGGGCACCGCATATCACGGAGAACTCTTTGGTTAAGCTTGCGAGAGCGATCTTATGATGGGTGACCTCTTGGGAAGTTATCATGTTGAACCATATGTTGATGCCGCCCATTTTATTTCCTTTTATTTTTATTTTATTTTACCGTTGGCGGAGAACTTCGATCGACTCAAAATGTCGTCGATGGGATGCCGGTGAAAAACATGGATGGGCCCCGCGATCAATCATCGTCTGGAGGCCATATGAAATCGCCATAACCTACGATCATCGATTGCCATTATGACCCCAATCGGAAAGATCTCCGTGGGGTGATGCCGCGGCGAGCATCTGGTGGACCGTATCTCGATTTCTATTTGAAGCCTTTTGCGAGCGGCGGTTCATGAGCACAATTTCTGCAAATCTCCAGCGTGACCACGGAAGCAGAAAGAAGCGATGCGAGAACTCTTGGTGATCGTGGTTGAACCATTTGTTGATGTGCCCATTTCCTTTTATTTTTTATTTTATTTTGATGCGGAGAACTTCGATCGACTCCGAAAATGTCGATGGGATGTCTAAAAAAATGAGCCGTGGGGCCACGCATGATCCGTGTGGAAAAAATCTCCATAACTTCATGCGATCAGATTCATCATTATGACCCCAATCGAAAGATCTTGAGCATGGCGATGAGAAGCATGCATTTGGCGGGACTTATCTCGATTTTTGCTATTACAAACTTACCGCCGACGGGTTCGCATGAGCATAATTTGTGGCAAATCTCCAGTGAAGCACACCATGAGAACTCTTGATTAAGCGTGCTTGGGTGAGCGATCTTATGATGGGTGACCTCAAAGTCGTCATGTTGAATATCATTGATTCATTTCCTTTTATTTTTATTTTATTTTCATTGAAGGAGAACTCGATAGACTCGTGGATGGGATGCCTGTGAAAAACATGAGTGGGGCCCACCGGTTGATCCATCTCTGTGGAGGCCCAGAAATCTCCATAACGCCGCGATCGTCCATTATTATGACCCAATCAGAAAGATCTCCGGTGGCGACGGCGAGATAAACAGCGTCTGGCGACATATCTCGATTTTGGCTATTTGAAGCCTTGCGATGGGTTCCGCATGAGCATAATTTATGAAAAATCTCAGGGGTGACCGCACACCGGATCCATGAGAACTCTTGATTAAGCGTGCTTGAAGCGAGAGCATCTTATGATGGGTGACCTCTTGGGAAGTCGTCGTGTTGAACCATCTGATGCCCTTTTATTTCCTTTTTTTATTTTATTTTATTGGGTGAGAACTTCGATCGACTCGAAAATGTCATCGATGGGATGCCTGGGTGAAAAACAGAGTGGGGCCACTTGGGCGGCGATCTCGTGTGAGGCCACGAAAATCACATAACTTCACACGCGATCTCGATTATGACCCAATCGAAAGATCTACGGGTGCGCCGGCCTGAGATACTGCGCATCTGGCGGGACCATATCTCCGATTTTTTGGTTGAAGCCTTACGTGGATGAGTTTATGAGCACAATTTAAATCTCCGGTGCGGCCACCGCACAGATCCTGACTCTTGATTAAGCGTGCTTGGGGCGAGATCTTATGATGGGTGACCTCTGAAGTCATCGTGTTGAACCATATGTTGATTGCCCATTTTATTTCCTTTTATTTTATTTTATTTTATTGGCCTTGAAGAGCATTGACTCAAAATGTCATCGATGGGATGCCTATGAAAACATGAGCCATGGGGCCAGGGATCTGCGTCTCGTGTGCAATGAAACATAACTTCGCGCACGATCGTCCATTCATTATGACCCAATCAGAAAGATCTTGGGCGCGCATGCGAGATGTCAGCGGGCATCTGGGGACGTATCTTGATTTGGCTATTTTGAAGCCTTACGATGGCGGGTTCATGAGCACAATTTGCGAAAATCTCTGAGTGGCGCACACACACGGATCCTATAGAACTCTTCAATTAAGCGTGCTTGCGAGAGTATCTTATGATGGGTGACCTCTCGGAAGTCATCGTGTTGAACCATCTATTGATGCCGCCCATTTTATTTTATTTTTTATTTTATTTTATTTATTGATGGCGGAGAACTTCGGCGATCGACTCAAAATGTTATAGATGGGATGCCTCGGAAAAAACAGGTCATGGGGCCCGCAGCGCGTCCGCTTATCGTGTCAGGCACGTAATTGCCATAATGCGCGATTGTCGATTTGCCATTAATGGAAAGATCTGCGGACGGCAGCGTAGATGTGAGCGCATCTGCGGGACCTATCTCCATTTTGGCTATTTGAAGCCTTACGTGGCGGAGGGTTCCCATGAGCATAATTTGCGCAAATCTCAGCGGGCGACCACACAGCACACAGATCACATGAGAACTCTTTGATAAGCGTGCTTGGGAAGCGACTTATGATGGGTGACCTCAGAAGTCATTGTGTTGAACCATCTTGATGCCACCCATTTTATTTCCTTTTATTTTATTTTATTTTATTTTCGTTGGAGAACTCATTGTGAGATCCTCGAAAACATGAGATGGGGCCCAGCGGCGATCATCTCTGTGAGGCCGCAAATCCATAACCGCGCATGATCGTCGATTCATCATTATGACCCAATCTAAAGATCTCTGTGGTATGGAGATGAGCCAAACATCTGGCGGACGTATCTCGATTTTGCTATTTGAAAGCTGCGGAGACGGGTTCCACATGAGCATAATTTGTGGCAAAAGCTCAGAGGGACCACCCACACGGATCATGAGAACTCTTGATTAAGCGTGCCGAGAAGCGATCTTATGATGGGTGACCTAGAAGTCTCGTGTTGAACCATCTGTTGATGCCGCATTTTATTTCCTTTTATTTTATTTTATTTTGTCCAGAACTTCGGACGATCGACTCAAAACCATCGATGGGATGCCTCGGTGAAAAAAAGCCATGGGGCCAGCGGTTGATCCGCTGTTCGTGAGCACAAAATCATAACTTGCGATCGTCATTCGCCATTTATTAATCAGAAAGATCTTGGGGCATACGATGCGAGCGCGTTAGACCGTATCTCCATTTTGCTATTTCAAAGCCTTACGCGCGGGTTCATGAGCATAATTTACAAATCTCAACGGTGCGACCACACCGGACACCATGAGAATTAGTTAAGCGTGCTTGGGGTATCTTATGATGGGTGACCTCCTGGGAAGTCGTCGTGTTGAACCATCTTGATGCCCCCATTTTATTTCCTTTTATTTTTATTTTATTTTATCATTGATGCGAGAACTTCGGACTCGAAAATGTCATCGATGGGATGCTCGGGGAAAAAACATGAGCCATGGGGCCCATCACGGCGATATCCGCATCTCATGGGAGGCGCCGCGAAAATCACCATAACGTCACGCGATCCGATTCATTATGACCCAATCGGAAAGATCTCCATGGGGCCGATGCATATGTGCGAGCATCTGGCGGACCATATCTCCGATTTTATTTCAAGTCTTACTCGGCGACGGGTTCCGCATGAGCTGTTTTATCAAATCTCAACAGCGGATCACAAAACAGATCATGAGAACTCTTAGTTAAGCGTGCTTGGGTGAGAGCGATCTTATGATGGGTAACCTGGAAGTCATCGTGTTGAACCATTGGTGATCGCTATTTTATTTCTTTTATTTTTATTTTATTTTACCGTTGGCTTCGGAGATCGATCGACTCAAAATGTCATCGATGGGATGCCTCGGTGAAAAAAACATGAGCCGTGGGGCCCAGCGGTGATCCCATCTTGTGCGGGGGCCGAAATCTTCATAACTTTGTACGCGATCATCGATTCACCATTATGACCCCAATCGAAGATCTCCGTGATGACTGAAATGGCCAAAGGCGATCGGGACCGTATCTCGATTTCAATATTTTGAAGCCTTTTGACGCGGTTTCACATGAGCACTGTTTGCAAATCTTTGTGGGCGACCACCGATACCGGATCACATGAGAACTCTTGATTAAGCGCTTGGGAAGCGATCTTATGATGGGTGACCTTGGAAGTCATCGTGTTGAACCATCATTGATGCGCCCATTTTATTTCCTTTATTTTTATTTTATTTTCGTTGAGAACTTCGGTGTCGACTCAATATCATCGATGGGATGCCTCAGGACTAAAAAACAGCGTGGGGCCCCATGATCCGTGTCTCGTGGAGGCCGCATGAAATCCTCCATAACTTCATGCATGATCGTCGATTTGCCATTATGACCCCAATCGAAAGATCTCCGTGGCATACGGCGATAGATGTTCAGCATCGGGGACCATATATATCCGTTCCTATTTTGAAGCCTTACGGAGCAGCGGGTTAGAATGCAATTTGAGGAAATCTCCTAGGGAGTGGCCGCACCAGATCCGCGAACTACTCTTAGTTAAGCGGGCGAGGAAAATCTTATGATGGGTGACCTCACGGGAAGTCATTGTGTTGAATCTATTGATGCGCCATTTTATTTCCTTTTATTTTATTTTATTTTACCGTTGGCCTTGAACTTGATCGACTCGAAAATCGATGGGATGCCTTGGACTTAAAACACAAACATGGGGATGATTGATCCGCGTCTCGTGATGATGCCGCATAACTTCACGCCGCGATCATTGATTCGCCATTATGAAATCGAAAGATCTCTTGGGCACGTGGCGTGAAGCGCATCTAGCGGGGAGTATCTCGATTTATTTGAATCCTTACCTGGCATGGGTTCGGATGAGCACAATTTGCGAAAATCTCGTCGAGCGCGGCCCCAATCCCATGAGAACTCTTTAGTTAAGCGTGCTTGGCGAAGCGATCTTATGATGGGTGACCTCACAGGAAGTCGTCGTGTTGAACCATCTATTGATCGCCCATTTTATTTCCTTTTATTTTTTTTTTTATTTTACCATTGGAGGAGAACTTCGGAGATCGACTCAAAATGTCGATGGGATGCCTCGGCGAAAAAATGAGGCGTGGGGCCGCGGCGATCCGCGATCGTGTGGAGGCCAGCAAATCATCATAACTTCACGCCGCGATCGTTGATTCACCATTATGACCAATCGGAAAGATCTCAGCGGTGCCACGTAGATGCAATCTTGTGGGACCTATCTCCGATTTGGCTATTTGAGCCTTACATGACAGGGTTCCTGAGCACAATTTGCAAATCTCCGATTGGGCACCCGCAAATCCATGAGAACTCTTGAAGGCGTGCTTGGGTAAGCGATCTTATGATGGGTGACCTCTTGGAAGTCATCGTGTTGAACCATCATGTTGATGCCTTTATTTATTTTCTTTTATTTTATTTTATTTATTGTTGGCCTTGAACTTCGACTCGATATATCTCCGAGGCGACAATCGTAGATGTACTTAAAAGCGCATTTGGCGGAACTTGTATCTTTGATTTTGGGTATTTTGAAGCTTTGCTCGCGGCAAACGGGTTCGCATGGAAATATTCGACAAATCTTAGGGCACCACACCATCCTAGATCACATGAGAACTCTTCAATTAAGCATGCTTGGGCGAGAGCAGTAGTATGATGGGTGACCTCCAGGAAGTCATCATGTTGAACCATCTGTTGATGCATTTTATTTCCTTTTATTTTATTTTATTTTATTTTGTTGGCGTCGGAGAACTTGATCGACTCAAAATGTCATCGATGGGATGCCTCGGTGAAAAAACAGTCGTGGGGCTCAGCGACCATTCATCGCTCGTGTGGAGGCTACCGAAAATCGCCATAACTTCGCGATCGTGATTCGCCATTATGATGTCAGGAAGATCTCCACGGGGCACATAGCCGAAGTCGCGATGCATCTAGAGGGGAACATATCTCGATTTTGGCTAGTTTGAAGCACTTCGTATGCGGGTTCCACATGTGCACAATTGTGAAAATCTCCAGCGGCCGACTGCCGCGATCTCATGAGAACTCTTGATTAAGCGTGCTTGGCGAGGCGATCTATGATGGGTGACCTCTAGGAAGTCATCATGTTGAACCATCTTATCGCATTTTATTTCCTTTTATTTTTGTTTTATTTTCCCGTTGATCGAGAATTTGGTGATCGACTCGAAAATGTCGATGGGATGCCTCGGACTAAACATAGCCGTGGGGCCACGCTATTGATCCGTGCATCTCGTGAGGCCACAAAATCTCCATAACTTCCGATAGTCGATTTTCCATTATGACCAATCAGATATCTCTGCGGGCGCACGCACATGTTATTACGCGTAGCGGACGTATATTTATTGATTATTTTGAATTCTACCGTCGCGTGG
This sequence comes from Cymbidium sinense, assembly GCA_021442155.1. Classification (NCBI taxonomy): domain Eukaryota; kingdom Viridiplantae; phylum Streptophyta; class Magnoliopsida; order Asparagales; family Orchidaceae; genus Cymbidium; species Cymbidium sinense. The sequence continues at coordinate 8,604 of JAKCPB010001387.1, read as the reverse complement.
GTTTTGCATGAACATAATTTGTGAACTCTTAGCAGGTACAGACACACTGATCACATGTGTGTGCATTCTATTGGATCATTATTTTTTTTATTTTTAATTATTTTTTGAAATTCATAATCAAAATCTGATTGTATAAGATTTATATAATCAACTTCAATCCAACAAAAAAAGTTGATTTTGGGATGATTTTAAAAAAACCAAATAATTAAAATAAAGAAAATGTTATTTAACCAATGATATATTTATCTTTTATGATTTATATTTTGAAATATATATACTCATATGAAAAAGGTTTATTGAAATCCAAAGACTTTGTCACTTTGTATTTAATAAAATAAATATTTATTACTTAAAGAGTACTAATTAACCACATACGCGAATGTGATAAAATATATTTCTTAAGCTGTTTCTTCAAATATCTTTTTCTTTCACACCATTTTTAATAGCATAACACATTTGTCATTAAACCAATTTATATGCTAAAAAGAAAATTTTTTTATTAGTATATTACATTCATAAACATTCCACATTTAAAGGATTATAATTACATATCGCGATAAACATTCATGAACATTCATAAACATTTTCAATTTCTCTAATTCTCGACCACATTTACAAAGGAAGCATGATCAAGATTGTGCTTGATGAAAGAGTTCCATTTTAACCTTGCGATTTCTTTTGCTAAAATGATAATCTAAAAGCAGGATATAAGTGCTTATTGAACCGATAAGCAATAACATTAAAAAGATTTAAAGATCTAATCATCTAAAAATGGTGGAAAGCAACAAATATAATAAATACATAAATATAAGAACTTTTAAGAAAAAAATGACACGAGTTTACTATGAGTCTCGATGCTCATAGTTTATGATTAATGGCTTGAAATATTAAACTATTTATAATTTGCTAACTCTACAAATGTTCTTTGTATTTTTATTTTATTATGATTAGAAATAGAGATTAAACGATTAAATGAAAGTAAAATTCAAAAGAAAATGGCTCAGGTCAAAAAAATTACTATAGAATATGAGCATCCAAACTTTAGATTGTTATAATCATACAATGCTACCTAGTAAATGAAATATAACATCAAAACCATCATTGCAAATGACCAAACATTCAAAGATTTCTCAGAAAGTCGAAATAACACATCTGCAATTAAAATTGAAATATTACCTCCTCAAACAAAATAAGTAATACCAACATAACGAAACTACATAACCCTCTGAATAAACAACAAGTCACTAACGAGTTACATGCCCTGATTAGTAAACATTAAACAACTCCACCATAGATACAAAATAATTCATTACTCATTCACATTGGTTCAGAGATAACAAAATGGAATTGCATGTCAATAGATAAGTGATAAGTGGTGGGAGCAATCCATGCTCACATTCGATTTAGCAAATAACATCAAAGCATCATCTTTATAAACACTAAACATGTTCATTTATCAAAAACAACACACAACGAGAGGAAACAAGAAAAGGAAAATGAGACCAAGAGGGCATACGAAATAACCATCAAAGGCTCAAAGCCACCATGCATGAAAAAACCCCACCAGACCACCGTCAGATGGCCAAATAAATCAAATACCAATGACATAAGTGGCTTCTGGATAGCCAATAGAAGCATCAAGCATCCAAGGCAAGATAACATCAATCCCAAGTCAAGCCGGAGGCGAGAGCCACAACCATAGAAAGGAAGGAAAACAACCAAATAAAATTGAAAACCAAAGCTAAGATCTAAAGAGGCCATTAAGTTTAGGTAAAATACAGTTAGCTTGTACTATTTTTGGTAAAGAGGAAATAGAAAACCAAAGCTAACCATTAACGCCACCCGACAAAAAGACTACTACTACTTACTAATTGAAGCAACAATAAAAAAAATAATGAAGGAAAAACCAAAATGTATCATTTTGTAGCATATCATGATGTATATGATATGTATATCTATTATTTTCATTATGAGTGTATTAGTTTGTATCATCTCGATTAGATGGTTGATCAAAATAAAACCACTTAACTTTGGATGCCTTTGTAGCAATATAAACATATAAATATTCTTTGCACTCCATATTATTTCTACTAATTATCTAGGCTAGCCTTCAAACATAAATCCAATCTAAATCTCAATGAATATAAAGTCTTTGCACAAATGTGAAATCTCAGTTAAGAACTAAACATTTAAATGAATCTTCCACCATTATCATAATTAATAAGTTTCAATAGATATTTGGATCACATTATGTTGTGCACCAAATGAAAGAATTTGATTCAAATACAATAATCATAGTTTCAAGATTGATGAAAATATGATCCAAGTTCAATGTGCAAGAGAATTTGGATTAAGTTTGACAACTCACCTCATACACAATGAGAAATGAGAATGTCACTTGATATATTGTTAATAAATGCAAATGAAATTTATACAATCTACCTTCAACTGGAGAAAGAACACTTAGGTTGTGTAATGAAGAACTAAACCACAAGGATGGGAGAGCTTGCTTACAAGCATAGATGAATCTCATAAACGAATGAAGAACTAAACATCTAACTTCCATGTTATTTTTTCAAAGTTTCAAAATGGGTATGAAGGAAATCCAAGATGAATCCTTGCATGCATTTGAAGCACCAACCACCCTCTTGATCTTTTTAAAATATATGTGAATTGTGATCATCAATGAAATGGATTCATATTTTATTGCATGCATTTTGAAATTGTTTTATACCCATTACGCCATTCATGTACTTCAAAACTTATGTCATTTTCCAATAAATAAATAATCGAAAGATCGAAATATTTCATGCGTCATGGGCAATCAATGCTTCAACTCTAATGCTTTGACATTCACAAAGCGTTTGAACTAAAAGAAATAAATATTTGCATAAAGTTTGAAAATCAATCTCTTTTATATCTCATTAGCCCTAAACAACATAAAAATGAAAACACTAAGACAAAAGTTCATAAATTGAATTATGCATATTTTAGATGAAAAAACAAAATAATCCATTACTAAAAACAACATAAAAAACAACAAAAGTCAGAAAATCAACGAAAACATAACAAAATAATTCATTACTCCATTCTTGCGTAGATAAGCAATACCAACTTGCCTCGCCCTGAATCGAATAGTAAACAATTCCAACTCCAACTCTCCAAGTCTCCAAACGACCACAAACACTAATAAAAGAATCCATGAGAATCGAGACAAAACTTCGTTTGTTGAATTAGAGAAGAAGGGAGCCGGTTATGCATGTGAAGGAGAAGGCGAGAAGAGAACAAAAACATGACGAGAATGAAAACTCTTGTTACAATGAAGAGTCGAACAAAACAGAAGTTGAAGAGAACTAGAGAAGTAGGGATAAGACCATAAGAGAACCAGCCTTGTGGCGTTGAATGGGATTTTCCATTTCATTGCCTTTGCTTTGGAGTTTGGCCTTTCGACTTTGCCCTTTAGCCTCAGACCCTAATCGATTTTGCAGGGGCCGAGCAATCGCATGAATGAGGCCTTGACTTCTAGTTTATAATTTTGAATTTTCATTTTCATATTATAAATTTTAAATCCAATCCATAATCCAAAATTGAATTTAGCTAAAATTAAATCAAAATCAAAATAAAATTAATAAATCGATCCAATTTAAAATTTGGTTTGATTTTCAGTTTGTTTAAACCGAATTATGCAAAGCCCTATTCACATGAGAACTCTTCAGTTAAGTGTGCTTGGGTGAGAGCAGTACTATGATGGGTGACCTCCTGGGAAGTCATCGTGTTGAACCATCGGTTGATGTCGTGCATTTTATTTTCTTTTATTTGTATTTTATTTTATCGTTGGCCGGAGAACTTCGGATCGACTCAAAATGTTGTAGATGGGATGCCTCGGGGAAAAAATATGTGGGCCCATGCGATCCGCGTGTCTGTGGAGGTACATAAATCACTATAACTTCATGCGATCAGATTCTGCCATTATGGCCCCAATCCAAAGATCTCCTGGGCACCGATGTGCGGATGATGCATATGGCGGACATATCTCAGCTATTTTGAATCCTTACCTCGGAGGGTTCCGGGAGCACAATTTGTAAAATCTCCAGGGGCTCAACACACATATATCAGAGAACTCTTCTTAAGCATGCTTGGGCGAGGCGATCTTATGATGGGTGACCTCTTGGGAAGTCGTCGTGTTGAACCATCTGTTGATGCCGCACATTTTATTTCCTTTTATTTTTATTTTATTTTACCATTGACGCCGGAGAACTCGGAGATCGACTCCGAAAATGTCATCGATGGGATGCCTCAGACTGAAAAACATGAGCCGTGAGGCTCACTCGACTGATCTGCGCATCTCGTGTGGAGGCACAATCACCTTCACGCGCGATCGTCCGATTCACCATTATGACTCAATTTAGAAAGATCTCTGGCGCGTGATGAGCCAGCATCTTGTGGGACATGTATCTCCGATTTTGACTAGTTGAAGCCGCCTTGCAGGGGCGGGTTCACAATTTGTGAAAAATGTCGGTGGACGGCAGACACCAAATCTTATGAGAACTCTTAAAGTGCGCTTGGCGAGCGATCTTATGATTGGTGACCTCAGGGAAGTCATCGTGTTGAACCATCTGATGACCCATTTTATTTCCTTTTATTTTTATTTTATTTTATCATTGATTGGAGAACTTCGATCGACTCCAAAACGTTATAGATGGGATGCCTCAAACTAAAAAAACACAAGTGGCCGGTGATCGCGTATCATGTCGAGGTGGCACATAAATTCCATAACTTCGCACGATCATCTGATTCGCCATTATGACCCTATTCCGAAAAGATCTCTGCGGGCCACAATGATGCAGTAATCTGGAGACCTATCTCCGATTTCGTATTTGAAACCTTACCGGGGCGTGCGGGTTCGTGAGCATAATTTGCGGCAAATCTCCCACAGGCGCGACCGCACTAGCACACCAGATCCCATGAGAACTCCTTTGTTAAGCGAGCTTCGGTGAGAGCTTTGCTATGATGGGTGACCTCTTGGGAAGTCATCGTGTTGAACCATCTGCTGATGCCGCCCATTTTATTTCCTTTTATTTCTATTTTATTTTATAGTTGATGCAGGAGAACTCGGTGATCGACTCCAAAAATGTCGTAGATGGGATGCCTCGGACAGAAAAACACCAGTCGTGGGGCCCACGAGGCTAATTCGCGCGTCTCGTGTGAAGGCCGCACGAAAATCTCCATAACTTCACGCACGATCGCTTAATTCGCCATTATGACTCCAATCCGGAAAAATCTCTAATGGCGCGCACATGAGTCGCGAGCATTTAGCGGGACGTGTCTCCGATTTTGGCTATTTACAAATGCGTCGTGTTTTTGCATGAGCACAATTTATGGCAAATCTCTAGCGGCCACACCGGAAACACATGAGAACTTCGGTTAAGCGTGCTTGGGCAAGAGTACAATGATGGGTGACCTCTTGGGAAGTCATCGTGTTGAACCATCTGTTAATGCCGTCTAGTTTATTTCCTTTTATTTATTTTATTTCGTTGACGGAACTTCGATGATCGACTCCGAAAATGTCGTAGATGGGATGCATCAGATTGAAAAACATGAGTCGTGTGGCCCACACGGCTGATCTGCATGTCTCGTGTGGAGGCCACATGGAAATCACCATAACTTCGCGCACGATCGTCTGATCGCCATTATGACCCCAGTCCGGAAAGATCTTGAGGCTCACGTTGTGCAGATGAGCAGCAAGTGCATCTTGCGGGACCCATATCTCTAATTTTGGCTAGTTTGAACCTTTACCGAGGCACGGACGGGTTCGCATGTGCATAATTTGCGAAAATTCTCCAGCGGACGCGACCGCACCAACACACCAGATCCCATGAGAACTTTTCAGTTAAGCGTGCCTGGGCGAGAGCAGTACTATGATGGGTGACCACTCCTGGAAAATCGTCGTGTTGAACCACTTATTGATGTCATGCACTTTATTTAATTTTATTTGTATTTTATTTTAATGTTGATGCTAGAAATTCGATGATTGACTCCGAAAACGTCATCGATGGAATGCCTCGACCGAATGCATTGGGGTGAACCGCATGTCGTGTGGAGGCCGCGAAATCTCCATAACTTCGTGCATGATCATCCGATTCGCCATTATGACCCCAATCCGGAAAGATCTCCACGGGCAAGTAGATAACTCGCGGCATCTGCCGGGACAGTATCTCAATTTTGACTATTTCAAAGCCGAAACGGATGAGTTCTAGATGAGCACAATTTGTAGAAAATTTATAGCGAGCGCGACCGCACCAACACACCAGATCTCATGAGAACTATTCAGTTAAGCGAGCTTGGGTGAGAGCAGTACTATGATGGGTGACCTCCTTGGAAGTTGTCATGTTGAACCATCTGTTGATGCCACCCATTTTATTTCCTTTTATTTTTATTTTATTTTATCGTTGGCCAGAACTTCGGGAACTGTGTTGTCGATGGGATGCCTCCGACTGAAAAACATGACCCATGGGGCCCACTTGTTGATCTGCGCATCTCGTGTGGAGTCTGCACAAAAATTGCTATAACTTCACGCACGATCATCCGATTCACCATTATGAGCCCTATCGGAAAGATCTCTATGCGGCATCGCGTGAGTATCTCCAATTTTGGCTATTTCAAAGCCTTACCACGGCATGGACGGGTTCCGGAAGAGCACAATTTATGGCAAAGCTCCAGCGGGCGCGACCGCACCTATACACTAGATCCCATGAGAACTCTTCAATTAAGCGTGCTTGGGTGAGAGCAGTACTATGATAGGTGACATCCTAGGAAGTCATCGTGTTGAACCATCTATTGATGTCACATATTTTATTTCCTTTTATTTGTATTTTATTTTCACGTTGATGCCGGAGAACTAGATCGACTCCGAAAATGTCATCGATGGGATGTCTCGGTGAAAAACATGTGGAGCCTGGTGATCCACGTGGCTCATGTGGAGGCCGCACGGAAATTGCCATAACTTCATGCACGATCGTCCGATTCGCCATTATGATCCCAATCCGAAAAGATCTCTGTGAGGTGCATGACCCGCAGATGAGCGGCAGGTGGATCTGGAGGGACCTGTATCTCCGATTTTGAATCCTTACCGTGGCACGGACGGGTTCTGCATGAGCACAATTTGTAGCAAATCTCCAACGTTAAATACCCACACACCAGATCCCGTGAGAACTCTTCAGATATGCGTGCTTGGGCGAGAGAAGTATTATGATGGGTGACCTCTTCGGAAGTCATCTTGTTGAACCATTTGTTGATGCCGCCCATTTTATTTTTTTATTTTTTATTTTATTTTACTGTTGACGCCAAAGAACTCAGAGATCGACTCCGAAAACGTCGTCGATGGGATGCCTCGAAAAAAAACAAGTTGCGACCCGTGGTCCGGCGTCTTTATGGAGGCCGCACCAAAATTGCCATAATTTCACCGATCTTTTCGATTAATATGACCCCAATCGGAAAGATCTCAGGGGGAGCACGAGCGCTAAGCGCAGCGCATCAGCGGGACTGTATCTCGATTTGGCTATTTGAAGCCTTACCGTGGCGCGTGGGATCGCATAAGCATAATTTGCGGCAAATCTCTAGCAGGGGTGACCGCACCAGCACACCAGATCTCATGAGAACTCTTCAATTATGCATGCTTGGGCTAGAGCAGTACTATGATGGGTGACCACCTCGAAAGTCATCGCGTTGAACCATCTGTTGATGCCGCCCATTTTATTTCCTTTTAATTTTATTTTATTTTACCGTTGATGATGGAACTTGTCGACTCCAAAACATTGATGGGATTCCTGGACTTAAAATAAGAGCCATTGGGCCATGCGGCGATCCGCATCGTCGCGATACGCCAATCATCATAACTTCGCCCGCGATCGTCCGATTGCCATTATGACCCCAATGAAAGATCTCCGGGCACCGCAGCGTAGATCTTAAGACGCATCTAGCGGGACTCGTATCTCTGATTTTGACTATTTTGAAGCTTTACTGCAGCACGGACGGGTTCCGCATGAGCATAATTTGCGCCAAATCTCCCGCGAGTGTGACCGCACCAGCACACCAGATCCCATGAGAACTCTTCAGTTAAGCGTGTTTGGGCGAGACCAGTATTATGATGGGTGACCTTCTAGGAAGTCATCGTGTTGAACCATCATTGATGCTGCCTATTTTATTTCCTTTTATTTTTTTTACTTTATCGTTGATGCTGAGAACTTCGGATGACTCAAAACATCATCGATGGGATGCCTCGGTGAAAAAATACCAGTATGAGCCCCGCGCGATCCGCATGTCTCATGTGGGCGCCATCGCACCATAACTTAGCATGCGATCTTCCGATTAGCCATTATGACCCCATCCAGATCTCGCGGGGCACACGCTGATGAGCCTGACGCATCTGACTGAATTCGTATCTCCGATTTTGGCTATTTCAAAGCCTTACCGCGTCACAGACTGGTTCCGCATGAGCATAATTTGTGGCAAATGTATAGGCGCGACCACCGGCTACCGAGATCCCATGAGAACTTTAGTTAAGCGTCCTTGGTGAAACGATTACTTATGATCGCGTGATCTCTT
>JAKCPB010001386.1:0-116129 GCA_021442155.1 Cymbidium sinense | reverse complement strand
CAAGGCCCTAGGCCTAGGCTCTAGGCCTGGGCCCTAGGCCCTGGAACATGACCAGGCCTGGGCCCTGGGAGCCTAAAGGCCCTGGGCCAGGCCCTGGATCCTGGGCTGGCCACAGGCCACAGGCCTGAGCCATGGCACAGGCTCACAGGCCACTGAGCTGACACTGGGCCTGGCTGAGCCAGGTGAGGCCATGGGCCTGGGCCCTGGGCCCAACTAGGCCCTGGGCCCTGGGCCCTAGGCCCTAGGCCTGACCCACCCAGAGGCCTGGGCCCTAGGCCCTGGGCCTGAGTCATAGACTCCCTAGTACTGTGTCTAACCCAAAATGACCTGAGCCCACAAACCCTAAACCCTAAGCCTAAAACCTAAAGCCCAAACCCTAAACCTAAGTATCTCTACCAAATTCTAAATCTTTCCAAATTAATGAACCCCACTTAGCATACTTAAATTTGTTGAGTGTGGGTTCAAATTTTGAATTCAAATCAGAAATCTGTGATTAAAAGGAAATATTAAGGTCAAAGTCTAATTCATTTATATTTTCACATGTAGAGAGATTAGAGCAGTTAGTTAAGCTCAATCTCTAGTCAGTACAGTTGCCATGGCTCCTAGCAAGTTTATTTTCTCTTTCCCCTCGTGTAGACTTGGCCTTGGATCAGGCCAATCTCACCATGATTGAGGCCACCCACATTTACTTTGGTTTGGTGCTTTGAGGGCTTTTGAATTACATATGTGGGGGCAGCCCTCATAACTATCAATAGGGAGGAGGTGGTAGGGCACAAGCCACTCCACTACTTTGATGTTGAGTCTGACCCTGATTTTGCCACTCTAAAGAGGAAGGCTGTAAAGGTCCCTACCACAGTTCCAGTGCCAATTCAATTTACTTTTGTTATTCCTACTATAGCTCTGGTGCAAGCTAGTACCTCCTCCTCGGCCCCTCAAGGGAAGGCTATCTTAGCATGAGATATTCTCCCTACCGGTAGGTTCCGACTCCCACTCCGCTCTCCCACAACACCATAAAAGCGAAGATCAAGCGGCACCAAGAGAGTGGTGAGGTAGAGCATCATATATTACTGAGGAGGGTTCTCCTCGAGCGGTGTCCCATTTCTTGGTTGGTAGTAGATTCCACCCCCTCTTTGGTTCATATGGTGAGGTGGATGCTAGGAGGATTGCTGCATCTCCTCCACCACCAGCTTACTATGAGGTACCAACTAGGTAGAGGAGGAAACTCTATGCTCTCAGAACAGTTCTTCGCTAGGTTGGCAGAGCCTATGGATGCTCAGAGTCTAGTGCATCATTCGATATAAGGATTGTGATCCCTAGGAGCATCAATTCCTAGATCAATTGAGAGAGGGCCACTGAGGCCAAGGTTACAACCCAGGAGGGCAGTACGGAGAGATGGAGGTACATCAGGCAATCGATGGCCTCTGCCTTTGTTAATTTTCTTGATCGGTGGGCTACCAGAGTCGATCGCATAGATAGTATAGTACTGACCAACACCACCAGCCATCGGAGGATAGCTCTAGTGGAAGGGCAGTCGATGTTACCCCCATCACACCACTCCATTCCCCATCCACCATTACCAGTCTAGGTCCATCCTTCATCTGTTCCTACCAAAATTTAGAGATCTACATCTGGGGAGAGGAAGTCCCCATTGGTGATTTGACTATGGCCTAAGGATTCCACTCCATCTACTCCACCTACTGAGGTGAGGTCGAGCTCTCCCATTCAACCTTCCACTTTAGTTGTGATTAAGAAGGAGTGGCGACCCAAAGTCACCATGGTCATGCCACCACCACAACCATAATGACCACAATCACCACCGGTGATAGTAATAGGAAGGAGGGACACAAGTATAGTTCCCATGGCAGTCGTTCCTCTCAGTGAGGGTGTCCCGTTAGTAGGAAACATCTGTTGCATAGATTCAGATGAGCATAGCTCCACAGTTGGCCATCAGCGAGTCTTTGTTTTGATCTAGCCAAGCAGAGTAAGAGATTGTTCACTACATGACATCTTAAAGGACTACTTTGCTAAGAAGAGATAACTTCTGGGTAAAGATCATTTAGATTTAGAGGAGGGGAGGGTAGATTTTGACCCCGATAAGGATGATCTTCTAGAGGATTCTATTAAAATCCACATGGTAGATACTTGAAGCTCCCTCCACTAAGACCATCAGAGCTAGGAAGGTGTTGTGGTTGAAGAAGATGATGCCATCCATTCAACCTAACACCTCCTCCAATAGCATAGGCAGAAAGATGATCAAATCCACAAGATGGAGATGAAGGTTGAGGATTTATTAGCGGTAGTACTAGCACTTTAAAACCAAGCTCTAGCATTACATCCTAGCCCTATGGAGGATGAGTGACCTGAACTTCTACATGTCTTAGAACACCCCAAGATTACCTCTCTTGTAGATCAGGACAGTAGTAGCTTGCATAGAAATGTCATAGATTACACCTCCATCCATGAGAGAGACTTCAAACAAATGGTGGAACAACAGGTGAGAGAAGCATTGGCGCAAGCCTGAGGTACCTCTTCTATTCCAAAGGGTAGACCCTACCCAGAGGAATTTGATACAGTTTAGTATCCTAAAAGGTTTGTGCCACCTTCTTTCAAGATTTTTGATGGCAGTGGGAACCCTCGACAGCATATAGCGCACTTTATAGCCAACTATTGCAATGTCGGTGGTAGCAATGCACTTCTCTTTCGCTTATTTGTCAGCAGTCTTTCAGGGATTGCATTCGATTGGTATGCTGAACTGCCCAACAGTTTGGTAAAGACATTTGCTGAGTTGGGGCAACTTTTTATTAAGATATTTGTTGGAGCTCAGCAAAGGGTGACTGTGGGCTATCTCATTGTAGCATAATAAAACTCTAGTGAGGCCCTCATTGATTATAATCTCAAGTGGTTAAACCTGAGTATGAAATGTGAACCGCAGCTATCCGAACAACATGCCATAGAGATTCTTCTTAAGAATATTCATGGTCCAGTTGCTTTCATGCTCAAAGGATTTACTATCAAAACCTTTGAGAAGTTAATCAACAAGGTGGCTAGTCTACAAGGAGAAGACAAATAGTTACTTTTCCAAGACCAGTCATCCAAGCCTAAACTGTAGAAAGCTTTTGAAAAGAAGCCAATGGCAGTGGCATCAGTCGACAGGGGGAAGCAGCCACTTAGAGTTCAGTTTGAGAGACCTAGAGCTTAGTAGCCTCCACATCCAATGCCTCTACCACCACGTCGGTGGTCATACCAGCTACCATAGTTACCTCAATGGCCATGACAACCACCTCATCAGCAGTATACCTAGTAGCGGTCTCTTATCCACTGCGGTAGTTATTACCCACTACTCTTACGGACAAACTAAATAAACCATATTCATTTAAGAGGGAGAGTCAATAAAATCTTTAAAACCTCTTAAAGAAGCATAATTTTCTACTAGAGGCTAATAGCTGAGGAAGTGGGCAAGGATGATCCTAACTTTTGCCCCTACCACTGCATGTTAGGCCATGTCTTAGAGGACTGCATCACCTTCAAGGACTGGCTTGAGTGCAGCCACAAGTTGGGTGCCATAATTTTTCCTATGGATTACTTATTAGAACAACCATATAGTTCTATTAGGGTACCCCTTGAGGATACATGTGATCCTCTCAAGACAAAAGATGGTTGGGATATTTCTTTATCCGAACCTCTAAAAAGATTATTTCTAAGATCAAGAAACTCTCCTTGTAGGTGCCTAAGGCAGCTCAAACCTCTAACATCAAAGAAGGTTTGCAAGTTGCCAAAGACAACTTGAGGAAAGTGGGAGCTCAGCAGCAGCAATAGTCCACACTTTCCCGGGATAGTTTAGTAGTGCAACCACCGATCAAGTCTAGCTATCCCTCCACCATTTACCACTTCATCCAGTTCTTCTTCTAACAGGAGTGTTGTATCGATAGACAAGCACTAAAACCCTTAACCCACTTATTTTATATGATTTCTATCATGTACCTCCACTAAAAGAAATCAATGAAGAAAATAGATTCCACTTACATCTTGTCCATTTCTAATGCTCTTGATTTTGTTCCTATTGAAAGCTCTCCAAGTCTAGAAAATAATAATAGCTCTACTAATTATGATCCTTTCTCTTCTAATTCAGAATCAAACTTTCCTTTTGTAAATCAATCGGGTTCACCCATTGAGATTGAATTGGAGTCAATCAACTTTGAGGGTTCCATAGGAGAAGCTGTAGGTATACCAAATGAGCAGGTTGAACTTTTCGCCAACCCGCCACATTAAGTCTCTAAAGTCAACCTACATAGTGGTAAATTTCTACTCCTATGGTAACACCTCAGAATATGGGTAAGCAAGTCATTGGTTCCAGTGAGTAGATAGCCCCTCCACAGGATGCTTCACATATAGATATGATTATGGAGGACTAGGTAGAGTTGATTTTAACATTCTAGCTCATCTTAGAAAGTTGCAAGCTAAGTTAAGCATATATGATGCCCTTATCTTATCTGAAGAGATGAAGGAATCTTTAATCAAGACTCTTCTTGATCCAGTGATATGCTTAGCTCAGCTGACCACTATTAAAGAGTAGGCTCACTATTCAGAGGATGTACCAGGAGTCACTTTCAAAAATTAAGACTTGCTTTTAGGGGCGATCAGACACAACCATCCTTTGTACATCATAGTGGACATGGGTAGATTTAGGCTATCCAGAGTGTTCATTGACCTAGGTGTAGCAGTCAACATTATGAGTCTAAAGACCCTTGCCTACTTGAGGATTGACATCTCCAAACTCAATTCAGAGAGGATGATGTTGAAAGAATTCAATGAGTAAGGCGAGGGGGCTTTAGGCTACATAGTGTTGGCAATGGAGATTGACAAGTGGAAGACTGAAGCCAAGTTTCACATTATAGATTCAGATACATATTTCAATGCTTTGCTATGGAGATTGTGGTTACATGAGAACAACATGATCCCATCCTCTCTACACCAATGCATCAAGTTCATGAGAGGTGGGATTGAGTATTGTGTCAAAGGATATCTCAAGCCATTTAAAGTTCACGAGGTCAGCATATATAAGGATGCGGCCTACTACCTCCCTCAAAATCAATAAGTTTATTTTTGTAACCTTGGCCAAAGCTTAAAAAATAAGAAAAAGAAAAAGGAAAAGAAGACAAAAGGATAAAAAGAAAAAAGAAAATAAGATTGAAAATAAAAGGGAGCGAGAAATTCATTTAGAGTAGGAACTAAAGCTTAAGATTAGATTTCACCCATAGTTCATTACTCCATTTGAACATATGGGTAGGATGACCCAACCTCCACCAGGCAGAGGAAGAGGTAGATCCAGAGGCAGCCCTAGGGATGGAAGACCTCCTTATTTATCACCTAAAAAGAGATATTTCCTAGCTACTAATAGTACACCTACTATCCATATAGACTTAGAATCTAGTTTAGGGGATGAGTCTTATATGGTTAGCACACCAGCCAACTCTTCTCAATGCAAATTTCTTTTGAGCTGACACTTGAGCTGGATAGTGATGAAGATCAGGCTCTAAAGCAATGCATGAGTGTATCCAAGTCTATATGTGAAACAATCAGGCATCAATTGGGAACCTTAGCTCTAACCCCACTTTCCTCACAAAAAGTTGAGGTTTTGGTAGTTAAAGAAGCCCCTAAGTCATCCATAGATATGAAGGCTCAGAGATTCTTTCTGGGAGCATCATCCTCAAGTCATGAAGTTGATGTAGAACTTGAGGATGATTCATATAAATATTTATTAAAATTTCCTTTTGATTGGTACTCGCCTTGTGTTCTTAATCTAGAAAATAAGGGACTAATCCCACCTACTTGGTCTAAACATAGGTTAGATTACTTCAAGAGGTTACAAGATAACAAATGCAGACATTCTCAATCAGGGCCAGGACTAGGATTCTATATAGTGGTCTAGTCGATGATGACAATTACTTCCTAGTCATCACCAATCACTTAAAATTTAATAGGTTCTTTTCAAATCACACTAACTCTTATAAAGAGGAGTGCTTAGAAACTTGATGACCCAAATGATTTCCAAGTCAAGGATGCACGCGAGTTTGAAGATGAAATCAAATAAACCATTGATGAACTCAAAGAAATCTACTTAGGGATTGAAGAAGATCTACGCCCAACATACATTAATTTCTTGTTTAACTAAACTAAAACCAATGACTTAGTTGGGCTATTGACTGAGTTTAATGACTGCTTCATATGGAGTTATGAAGAGATGCTCAGTTTATCTCCTTGCATAACAGTCCATAAATGAGTGATAGAGCCTAGTGTTAACCATAACCAGTAAGCTCCTAGATGCATGCGATTAGACATCAAATAATAGGTCATTTTTGAAGTCAAGAAATTGATCAATGCTGGCATCATCAAGAAAGAAAAATACCTAGTTGGTTGGCGGTGTCATCCCAATTAAAAGAAGAAGCAAATTATGCATCGACTTTAGGGACTTAAATAAGGCATGCCCAAAAGATGAATTTCCACTACCAATACTGGACGATAGTGGACATTACCTCATCTCATGCGTCTTCTCTTTCATGGATGGCTCATCGGCTGAAATTAAGATGGCCTATGAAGATGAGAAAAATATTTCTTTTCAAAATTAAGATGGCTTATGTCATTACTTTGACCTAATAATGCGGTTACATACCAATAGGCTATGACGAATCTTTTAGAACACATTCATCATCAAGTTGAGTGTTATGTCGATGATCTCGTAGTCAAAAGTAAGGAAAAAGAAGTCCACCTTTTTTACTTGAGAGTTGTTTTCAAAAGGTTAAGACAATTTAACCTCAAAATGAACCCTTGAAGTGTGCATTTGGAGTAGCTTCAAGGAAGTTCCTTGGGTTTATTGTCTAACATCGAGAAATCGAGATCAATCCAGAGAAGATCAAAGCAATACTAAAAATTCCACCCCCTAAAAGTCTAACACAACTAAGATCACTTCAAGGGTGATTGGCATATCTAAGATGCTTCATATATAACCTATCAGGATGGTGTCAGCCATTTTCATCACTTGTCAAAAAGGATGCCAAGTTTATGTGGGATGATAAGTTTCAACATGCCTTTGAAGACATCAAGCACTACCTGATGATGCCACCAGTTCTAGTAGCCTCTATCCCGAGCAAGCCACTCATCCTCTACACTACTGCAATAGATAACTCCCTTGGTGCTTTGTTAGCCTAAGCCAAAGTCGAAGGGAAAGAGAACACTCTCTACTATCTCAATCGTCATCTAATCTCTACTGAAGCTAATTATCCACCCATTGAGAAACATTGCCTAGCTTTAATCTTTGCATTGCAAAAGCTACGGCATTATATGCTTTCTCATAAAGTCAACTTGATCTCCAGAGTCAATCTACTATAGTATCTCATGACACAGCCAATGCTATCCGGATGGCTGGCACGATAGTCCATGATTCTCTCATAGTTTAACATTATTTTTGTACCCCTCCATGTAGTGAAAGGATAAGCATTGGCAAACTTCTTAGCAGCACACCCACTTTCTGCTGACTTAATGATGATCTCTCCGATGAACAAATCATAAACTTGGGGAACACTAGCAATCGTCGATGGGAATTATATTTTGATGGTGTGGCTTCCTCTAAAAAAGAAGAAGAACCATAATCTACTCTTCCAAAAAAGGTAGGGGTAGGAATAGCTTTCTAACTCTAGACCATGATGTGATGAGATTCTTATACCATTTATCCAATCCTTGCACCAATAACGAAGCCGTGTATGAGGCTTTGATTGCTGACTTGGAGTTAGTAGTCACACGATGCATCCCAAACATCAACATCTTTGGGGATTCTTAGCTGGTCATCAACCAAATTGTTGGGTCCTACAAGGTTTTTAAGCCTAAGCTCCATCATTATCATAAGTACACCATGGAGCTATTAGTCCAAATCCCAGATGTTACCATATACAAGATCCCTCGAGGAGAGAATACAGTAGAAAATGCACTAGGAAAGCTTACCAAAGAGTTCACATGTTTGGAAGTTGAGTCTATATCAATAAAAATTCAAAATAGACAAGTCAGTCTCTTATTATTGAATTCATCAGAGATTCTCTCTTGAAGGAGAGGTTTCCATTGCCAAAAAGGACAAGGAGCTGGATTGGAGGTAACCATTCATAGACTATCTAATTAAAGGAAAACTACCTCAAAATAAGTCACAAGCCCATCAGATGAAGTAGAGGGCTCTTTCATATGCTCTCATCAATGGAACCTTATGTCGACAATCCCTAGAACTAAAATAAGCCCACATATGGAAATTGTGTTTTATTTTATGATGTAATGTTTTTAGACTAGATGTTAGGAATGTGAATCGTTGGCTGGATGTTAGGTCATTGATAGTCTAAAATTATTTTTTGTAGGGGATTATGCTTAAGGGACCACTTAAAAATAAATATAAATGATCTCTTTGTAAGTTCCTTAAGCCCCTAAGCATAATCCAGGTTAGGATAGGTGAGCTTGGTTACTCATGTGCAGGGTGCTAAGTCCAAATTATAAATATAACTACTTTTTCTGTATGTGTGTTTAGCTAACACTTATTTTGCAGGTGTAGTTAGATTTACTTTTCTTATTTTTAATATCATTTTTCATTAGGAATTAGGATTAGTTCTATGGGGGTTTAGGATAAGCTTTGACTAGAAGGCTTACTCCTAGGGTGCCATGTGATGCCTTGAAACCTACCACACCAAAAGAAGCAAAGATATGAAGAAATGAAGGAGACATGAATAATGAAGATTTAAAGACACCCCATAGCATTTATTATTTTTTAATTGTAATTATTCTTTTTATATGGGTTGTATCTGGTGGGTAGACTACCCATTTTTTATTTTAGGGTATGCAGAAACCCAACTACACTAGCCTTTTATTCTTTTGTGGTAGTCTATATAATTTTTTGATGTTGTATTTAGATTGTGCATTAGAAACAACATGCTTTTCTTAGTTTCTTATATGCTTTATGCTTTAATGTGTGGCCTAGATGTGATTAGGCTCTTAGGATAAAATTAATTTTCTACCCCAATTAATAACTCATAATTAAAATTTAAAATAACTCATAACGTCACCATAAATCCTTTGTTTTAAATAAGATAATTAAAAGATTTAGCAATCCTATAGCTGAATGGTTGAATGTCTCACAACATGCATGCATATTCTTTCTCTCTTGAACATGAAGGATCTCTATCCATATATGATAGAGGAATGCTTGACATCAGAGGGAATCCCTTGTGGTGGAGAACACCTTCTTCTAGCTGATTTGGCCCATAACTTATTTTCATCATGCATATAAGCATCAAAATCCTAATGCCTTTATCAAAATGAAGTGTCAAAATTAAAATAAAATTTGAAATGATTTTGCATTTGTAGATTATGTCATTATTCATACCACTCATGCTCTAGTCTCTAAGGGAGTGAGTTTAAAGTCTCTAGTCTTTTTCTAAATATAACTACCCTAGCTATCTTGCAACTCATAAGACTTGCCTACATGAATTTAAAGCATAGGAGAAGTTAGGCACTCAGAGCGGTTGTAAGCTCGTGATTGGTGGTTTAACCTATCTTATGGAGGTAAACCATATACCCATCTTTGCTTAGACTTAGGTCGTGCTTTGGCTTAAATGAAAGCTCCCTAGATTAAGGATCTAAAATAGATGTTTCCTTTGGGCTACTGACATAAATCCTCACCTCTTATGCATTTCCATAATCTTATGTTGTTGTATTATAATTCTTAGGTTTCTAATATAATTTCAACTTCAATAAAATTAATCTCTTCAACTTCAAACACTAAAAACCCCAACCATAGGATAGATTGGAATGCTCACTAGGCTTCCTAGTATCATGAGCATTTCCTATTGATTCTCTTTGGCTTCAATAATAAGTCTTCTCCTTGAACAATCCCATTTGATTTTCTAATATAAATAATCCTTTGATACTTCAGCCTTAAAATCTTTGGAGACCTTAATTTCTACTTTAATCGAGAGTATTCTTAAGGAATTCCCATTCCTTATGATGTAATTAACTATGGAGGCTTTCCTCCATAGCAAACTTAATGAATCTGGATTAATATAAACCCTACTTTACTTTTCTAAGTAAAGTAGAAGAAAGATCTTAGTTACATTCGAAGACCCATCATGCCATTAGAGTCTTTATTAAGTGATTAGGTCCATTATAGGGTGATGATTTTTATCTTTCAAAATAGTGCATCATACTTTAATGTAGTACTCAATCACTTGAATAAAAATACATTAAGATTTGCGTGGAGTCCCACCTCCAAAAATAAACACCACAACCCTAAACCCTAAACCCTAAACCTTAAACCCTAAAATCCTAAACCCTAAACCCTAAACCATAAAACCTAAACCCTAAACTTCAAACCCTTACTCATAAAACACTAATGCTAAACCCTAATAATATTAAAAAATTAAATGGAAAAACCCCCGCTGCCCAAGCCCCCTCCTTGTGTTCTGTCGATTTTCCTTTCCCCCTCTCATTTTTGGTTTTCTAGACACTGCTTGCCGGCTATTTTAAATGATTCTCACTGGATTCCTTCTGAAATAGATGACTGCTAGACAATTTTGTGTCTTCCTTGGAGTGATGTCACGGCTTGGCATCTTCTCTGATGATTCCTAGGGGAAAACTGAAAGATCTTATGGATCCTACTAGGGCATCACCTACCCTAGCTTTGGCTACTTCAAAATCATTCAAATACATTCTCACTGGTAAGGATGGTTGTTCAGGTGAGTCCTTGGAACTTATTTTGACTTCTTTTGAGGCATGCTGCTTATCTACTCGATCTAATTGTGGAAAAGCTTGCTAAGCCATTTGAATTCACTTTGGTTAGAATGTTTACTCTTCGTATGCCTAATCTGGAAAATATTCACTCTTTCTTTCATAGTCTAAAACTTTCGCATGGTTTTATGATTGGTTTAATTGATCCCTGTCACATTTTGATTTAGTTGATGACATTTGGATTACTCTTGTGTTTTCTCTCATTCTTATTTTGTTTTCAATTCTAAATGAGGTTATTGAAATGGACTCCACTATTTAATATTAATGTAGAATCCCCAATTATTCTAGTTCGGATTTCTCTCCCCAATATGCAAATTCATTTTGTTAACCATGAATTACTTTTTGCTGTGGGTGCCTTATTTGGTCGGTCATTATAAATTGATCAAGAAATACCTACAAAACCTCGTCCGTCAGTGTTAGAATCCTTGTTGAATTGGACATTACCAAAAAAAACACCCCAAAGAAATCTGGTTGGGATCTAAAAATTTTGATTATATGCAAAGAATTGAATTTCAAAATTTCCCTGTATTTTATTTTCATTGCAAAATCCACGGGCACAATAATTTTGAATGTTTCATTCTTCATCCTCACCTAAAAAAGAAACTCCTTACTAAGGAAACTTCTATTCCCAACCCTAGGCTGACCACTATTAAATATCAAAAAACTTCTTTGGAAAGAAAAAGGATTCTTTGAATGTTCTTAATAAGGCTAATTTACCTTTTACTTCTTTAAACAATTGAAGGCTTCTAATGTGAACAATAATATCTTTTCTAAACTTTTGAATGAGGATTACTGTTTCCTCCGATTGATCCTGCATCCTTCGACTTTGGTAGATGAAAATGAAGCTTTAATGGAGAACATAAATGAGGAATTTAATATTTTGCATCATTCTAATTTAATGTAGAATATGGCTTTAATACCTCATGATTATCAGGTTTATAAACCTGATTCCATATTCCAAAATTATGATGATTTAACTTCTCAAAAGATTCACTTTTATCTAATAATTTGGCTAAAGATGAGGAAGGGTTTGGTGTTCCACTTGCCTTCTTAATAAATCAATTTCTTCTCCTTCCATTTCTATTCTCAAAGCTCATTAGTCATTAATTAATTCTAGAGACTCGAAAGAAGGAGAATTCACTTCTCATCAAGAGATTTATCCTAAATCTATGACTAATGTTGTTAAATCCTTTTTGGATGATGATTCAAAGGGAAAAAAATGGCTTCCAAATTTTTTATTCGAAAAGGAAAAAAATTGTTAAAATTTTTTCTCCCAAATTGCTAAGAAACACTAGAGTTGTGGTGGCCTCCCTCTCTTCTCTCAATTAACTTTTACTCCCCCTCTTTTCTTTCCCTTATGTTTAATTTTTTAGCTTGGAATGTTAGAGGGATTGGTACCCTCTCTATTCATAGCCATATTAGAAATATTTGTCATATCCATAATATTTCTTTACAAATTATTCTTGAGCCGCTTATTCATGATAATAAAATTAACCATGTTGCTAGAATGATCAGTTTCAATAAATTTTTCTCTAATGTTAGTAATAAGATTTGGTGTTTTTGGAATTACTTTGTAGACGTTTCTATTCTTGATGATTTTTATAAAATTATCAATTCTCAAATCTCTTATGGTGAGTATTGTGTTTTGGGCTCTTTTGTTTATGCATCTTGTAATAGATATGGTAAAATCATCTTTGGGATAACTTGACTAATTTTGCCACCTCTATCAATAAACATTGGTTTGTTGGTGATTATTTCAACACTATTTTGTTCTCTTCTAAACAAAGTGGTGGTTTCTCTCCTAATATTCATTCCATGGAAGAATTATCCAATATGATCCTTGATTGTAATTTGATTAATATTGGTTATACTTGGCAAAACTCTAGACTTTGGCAAAGGTTGGACTGGATTCTTTTTAATACTCATTGGATTACTCAATGGCCTATTACTTTTATCGATCATTTAAGTAGAACCTTGTCTGATCATGATCCTCTTTTGGTTTCTATTAAAGATAATTCTAATAGATTAAAAATTTCTCTTTTTTGATTTGAACATGTGGATTATATTGATTTTTTTAATGTTGTGGCTAACAATTGGAAAGCTCCTTTACATCCGATAATTCTATTATGGGGATGAATAGACTTTGGTTTAAGCTTAAAAGACATAAAAAAAAATTTGGGTTGGTGGAACAAGTATTATTTTAAAACCTTTTCTAATATCAAAGATATGGAAAAATGGTTTGTGATCTTCAAGTCTCTATTATGTTTGATCCTTCTAAGATTAAGGACTTCACTCAGGTGATAGATAAGCTTGTTAATTTTTAAAATATGGAAGAGACTTTTTGGCACCAAAAAGATGCCAGTAAACACATTACAGATGGTTACAAGAATACTAGCTATTTCCATGCTTTAGTTAATAAAAAGGGAGCCTTAAATAATATTCAAAAAATTAAAGATGACAATGGAGAATGGATTATGGAGAATAATGATACTAAGTATTTAGTCATTACTTACTTTAGAAATATGATTAATAAGAGTTGCTCTTGAAGCTATTTCTAAACCACTTAATTCCTTCTATTATTACCAATGATGATAATAATTTTCTTACTATTGTGCCTAATGAAGATGAAATTTTTAAAGTTCTTAATAGGATGAACATAGATTCTGTTGCTGGTCCGGAGGGTTTTACTACGTAATGTTTTCAAAAATGTTGGTTTATTACTAAAAATGATCTCATAGAGGCTGTGGTTGATTTTTTTAATGGTAATCCGAAGCCCTAAACCCCAAACCCTCAAAACCGTAAACCCTAAAGCCTAAACACTAGACCCTAAATCATTAACCCTAACCCCCCAAACCCTCAAACCCTACCAAACACTAAACCCTACCATAAACCCTAAAACCAAAAACCTAAACTAAACTAAATAAAACC
This sequence comes from Cymbidium sinense, assembly GCA_021442155.1. Classification (NCBI taxonomy): domain Eukaryota; kingdom Viridiplantae; phylum Streptophyta; class Magnoliopsida; order Asparagales; family Orchidaceae; genus Cymbidium; species Cymbidium sinense. The sequence continues at coordinate 102,389 of JAKCPB010001386.1, read as the reverse complement.
TAATAATAAAATAAATAAATAAACTTAAACTTAAATAAAATAAATAAAATAAAAAAAAATGAAAACCTAAACCTAAAACTAAAAAATAAAATTAAATAAAAAATAAAATAAACTAAAATAAAATAAATAAAACCTAAACTAAACAAAAAAAATTAAATCAACCTAAGAGAAAAAGACTTGAATAAAATAAAAACTAAAATAAAAAATAAGAAAACCTAAAATAAAATAAAATAAAGACTAAATAAAACCTAAACCTATAAAGTAAAGTAAAAACCTAATAAAATAAACCTAAACCCTAAACTAAAAGAAAACCTAAACCTAAAATAAAAATAAAATAAATATAATAAAATAAACCTAAACCTAAACTAAAATAAACTAAATAAATATAAAATCTAAACCTAAACTAAACCTACCTCACTAAATAAAACAAATCTAAATATTTAAACCTAAACTAAAAATAAAACCTAAAATAAACTTAAAACAAAACCTACCAAACCTAAAAATAAAACTAAACTAAACCTATAAAATAAAACCTAAACCTAAAATAAAATAAAATACTCAAAAAATCAACTAAACCTAAAAATAAACTAAAATAAAACCTCTAAATAAATACATAAACCTAATAAACTAAACTAAATAAAAATAAATAAACCTAAATATAAATAAAATAAGCTCAAATAAATAAGAAATAAACTAAATAAACCTACAATAAAATTGGTGTGACCACAGAAGGGGCTATGTAGGCCTTCACCTACCTCAGATTTACTAGGCCAAGGGAGAATCTTTACTGATTCTCCAACAGTGGTTTTGAAAGGCTCTAATCCGATAGTAACCGATGCCTAAATGGGGGCACAAAGGCGTGATCCAAATATAGTGCCCACAAGGGAGTCTGCTACGTTATCTGAGCCATGGAAAGAATGCCTATAGGTGTGGTGGCCAACTCAGACAAAGCATAGTAGACTTGCATCTGCCATGAGTGGTGTATCCTAAGGTGTGAGAACCAACCAACCTAAGATGTATCCGTTAGCATGAGTGGTGTATCCATTAGCATAGTGGGAACCAACCAACCTAAGATGTCTGTTAGTGTGCAACGATCAATTTGGAAAGAAAGTACGTAGGCTTACAACTTTCCATGTGGAACTGATCATCGGGATAGTCTGTCATTAGCAGGATAGGTGCTATCTAACCTAGAGCGACTACTAAGCGGGGAGCCCCATGGAAGGACTGGACCCAGACCTGAAGCAGTCAGAAGGGAAGGAGCTACTAGGGGACTTATCCTAAACCTCAACTATACTCGACCTAGTTTGTGCATGAAGGCTAATCCAAGAAGAAAGCGTAGCAGACTCACATCCTCTTAAATGAAGCTAACATGAGAGAGCTTATCGGCCATACAGTAAGGCTTACAAAATTAACCAGGTGCTCATCGATGAAAGCATAGCAGACTTACATCCTCCAAAGAAAGATGACCACTGGGGTGACACACTAGCAGGGTAACATGTCAGCCCGACCTAAAGTAGCTAATGAGTGAGTGCCACTTGGGGTGTTATCTCAACTCAAAGTAACCTGAGATAAAAAATATGGGTTTATTTTATATATTTGTGTGTAGTTTGTGTTTGTGTTGTCTTAATGAAGGATGGATGTGCTTGGGTTCCTTACCTACCTAAACACATCATGGTAGGTTTGCAAACAAGAATACTTTTAACATGGAAGAGATTGAATTCAAAATGGAATTTTCATTGAATATAATTATTTTAAAACATGATTTATAATATTTATTTAAGTAGAGCCCATTGATTGGAAGAATTAGGTGCTCTTCCTTATGATTAAGAAGGATAAGATCCTCCTTGGTAGGTCTTCTTTATGGGGCACCAAGGGGGTTCAAACTGCCTCCCATCTTTTAACAGGAAATAATTAGTCTCCTTAGAACTAAAATAAGCTCTCCTACTTGAAAACATTTAGGACAAACCAACTTGTTGTGAGCTTGAATCATTTTAGCTTTATACAACTTGAGATTTTGGCATGCCCGCAAGTGTCTCTCCTCCAAACCTTCAAACTCTTCTAACCCAACTTGGTGTTCTGCTCTATGGTGATCTTGCTACCCACAGCTATCCTTAGTGATGGGAGTTGGACTTCTAATGGTAGAACGGCTTGGGACCCATGCACTAGGAGGAAGGAGTAGACTGAGTTGGAGTTCTATATGTGGTGCAGTAGGACCACATGGCTTCAACTAACTGAACATGCTACTATTGCTTGTTATTGTTGATTATCTTCTTTAGTATTTAGATGAGAGTTTTGTTGAAGGCATCTACTAAGTCATTTTCCCTCAGGTAGTTGATGGTAGAATATCTCCAATCTATGTTGTGTCTTTGGGCAAAGTTATTGATGTCGGTGGTCTTGATTGCAGTACCATTATCATATATAATTCACCAAGGCACTCGAACTTATACAATATGGTTCCAAACTAGAGCAAATCATATGATCTCTCACTCACCTTACCATTTAGAAAAGTAGTTATTAGCTAAAATGAACCATGACCCAGATGAAGGAGGATCAATTAGACCCACTATGTTGGTACCCCCAACACTTACATGTATGAGGCCAATGTAATAGAATGTTGGGTGGTTGGTGTAGGACCACACCGTGTATTTGACATTGGTGGTATCGCCTAGCCATATCTATGCAAACTTTGATCATCAATAGCCAGTAGTATTCTAATCTCTTGATCATAACTTTCATCTTCGGATCAGATTGGTTGCCTCCACATAATCCTAAGTGTACATCAGTCATGATATTATGGCCTTTGTGCTTGTCTAAACAATGTAACCATATAGGATCAAAATAATGCCGGTAAACGACACCATCCACAAGAGTGTAATAATATGCTCTTTGCTTCATTTGATGGGCTTGGGACTTCTCTTGAGGTAGTTTACCTTTATTTAGGTAATCCATGAATGGTTGCCTCCAATTTTAACTCCTGGTCCTTCTTAGAAATGGCAACCTCCCTTTAAGAGGTACTTTTGATGAGTTCAATATCAATAGGGATAAGACTTATCTATTTTGGACCTTTGATATGGACTCATCCTCCAAACATGCCAACTCTATGGCAAGCTTGGCTAAAGCATACGCTATGATGTTCTCTCCTCAAGAAATCTTATAAATTATAATCTCTAGGATTTGAGCCATCAACTCCATGGTGTACTTGTGGTAGTGATGGAGCTTGGGATTTATAACCTTATAGGACCCAGCGATTTGGTTATTAACTAGCTAAAAATCCCCAAAGATGTTGATGTTATGGATGCTTAGAGTAATGGCTAAGTCTAGATCGGCAATCAGAGCCTCATATTAGGCTTTATTGTTGGTGCAAATATTAGACATATGATATGAGAATCTCATCACAACGCTGTCTAGAGTTAAGAGAACTACTCCTACTCTTGCCTTTCCAGGAATAGTAGATTGTGATTCTTCTCCTCTTTGAGAGGAGGCACACCATCAAAATATATCTCCCAGTAGTGAATCTTATTAACCCCTAAGTTCATGATTTATTCATCGAGGAGATCATTACTTAAAGGAGAGTCAGCAGGAAGTGGGTGTATTGTTAAGAAATCCGCATAGAAGAGTACAAAGGTAATGTCAAATTTTGAGAGAATCATGGACCGTCATATCTGTAGATAGCATTCTGTCATGAGATATTGTAGTGGATTGATCCAAGATTAAGTTCACCTTATGAGGAATCGTATGTTGTAGCTTTTGAGATGCAAAGATTAAAGCTGAATGCTTCATAATGGGTGGATAATTAGCCTTAGTAGGATTAGATGGCTTGAGGTAGTAGAGTATGTTTTCCTTCCCTTTGTCATTGGCTTGGGCCAACAAAGCACTAAGGGGTCATATATCCTGCTGTAAAGTATGGTGGCTTTCAGGATCAGGTGCTAGAACTGGCAGTGTCATCAGGTAATGCTTGATGTCTTTGAAGGCATGCTCACACTTTTCATCTCACTTGAACTTGGCATCCATTTTGACAAGTGCTAAGAATGGCTTACATATTCCTGATATGCTGGATATAAAGCATCATAGATATGCCAACTGCCCTTGGAATGATCTGAGTTGAGTTAAACTTTCAGAAGGTGGCATTTCTAATATCGCCTTGATCTTTTCTGAATCGATTTCGATTCCCTAGTGTTGAACAATAAACCCAAGGAATTTCCTTGAAGCTACTCCGAATGCACATTTCAGGGGGTTCGTTTTGAGGTTAAATTATTGTTGACCTCACTTTTGGAGTGAGCTCTTAACATCCTCATCATAGATCTAGGACTCTTGTAGACACTAAGAGCTCCTTAGTCTTAAGACACTTCTAGTAATTAGGTAAACACTTAACCTAAGCCTAGAGACTTAGAAGGCATAGCCATAGGAATAGATTATTCCTTAAGGACTTAGGAAAACTAGACTACCCTATGGCCTAAACCCAACACATGTTTTCCTTCTTAATCAAAACCTCAAATTCAAATATTAATTCAAACTCCAAATTATAAATAAAATTCCAAGCCAAATGATTGAAGCCCTTGATCAAACCCTTCCTAAGCCCTTTGATTTCATCTTATGGACTTAGCCTTAACCAAATTCAAATCAACCCAATTCAATTAATTTTCTCAAATATCAATTTAATCTCAAATCAAATATCAAATCATAAATTAATTCTATAGCAAATAAATCAGTCTTAAATTAGATCCATGTCCAAATTTCCTGCCTAAGTCTTATGAACCACTCTCATAATCTTAGTCAAATATCAATCTAAACTATCCCAACCTCAATTGATTTATTTATAAATCACTTGTTCCTTTATTTATATTTTAAATATAAATGAAATCCACCCTCAATGACCAAAATCAAATACTAAATCGTTTCCTTTCTTAGACCTTTTGACCTACACCCATAAGCTTGTCAAATTTGCTTCCAAATCACTCCAAACTCAACTTATTTTCTCATGAACCATTTATATTTTCATTTATATTCCCAAATATAAATGAAATATAAATTTAAATAGCCAAAATAAAACCCAAATCAAATCAAATTTTTAATTTTAGACTATTTTAGCCAATTTCCTGAACTTGGCAGTTCAAAACCTATGGATTTCTTCATGATTCAATCATTATTGCAAATATGAACATAAACTACAATTATCAAACCAAATCCAAGTCAACTCATGTCAAGCCCATGTTGACCCCTTTTGACATGAGATTGTCATATGAACCAAAATCCATTTGACTCCAAACCAATTGAAATTAGATTTATATTTCAATCCTAGGTTCATATGTGAGTTCAACTAAACTTGAATCTAGCCATGATCAAGCAAATTGACCCATTTTGGTCCAGTTGATCCAAAGTGGCCTAAAGACCCTTTTGAGTTTAATTCTAATCTAACCCAAACTGGATTGAACTAAGCCCATCTAAACCTCATATCATGATCAAGAATCATCCTAGATTAATCAATTGTCTTGAATTGGGTCAAACCAAGTCAAGCAAGCCTATTGACCAAGTCAACCTTTAGCCCAAATGAAACCTAAACTAGCCAAAACACACCATATGCCAAATTGACTAAAACCTTTGATTCAAACTAATTCATAATCAATGATTGAACATGACCAAACCCTCAATTGAGCCAAACCAAGACCAATTGGCCATTTGACCCAAGTTGACCCAAATTGGCCTAAAAAAAATCCAAAATAGGTCATATCACAATCAAATTAAACCAATGGTTCAAATTCATCTCAAATTTATTATTGAACTTGGCCAAAGCCATTATTAAGCCTAATTTGACCAATTGGTCCTAACCTAACTTAGCCCAAATTGACCTAAAGGGTCAAATTGGCCAAAATCAAATTAAATCTAAATTGATTCAAACCAAAGCCTACAATCATTTTCAATTAACCAATTGAACAACAACACCAACCCAAGCCAATTTGGCTAATTTGGTCAAATTGGTCTAATTGACCCATTTGACCTATATGAATACAAAAGAGTCAAAATCAAATCCAAAGCAAATTGAACCTAACCAATGACACCAATACACTCCAAATAATCATGTGAACTTGACCCTACCCTTGGTTTCACCTAATTTGACCAATTGGTCAACTTGACCCAACCTAACCCAATTTGACCTAAATAAGTCAAATCAAGCCAAATCAATTCAAATAAACTCCAAACCACTTGAAATTTGGGCTAACCCACATTTGACCCATTTCAAATCTGTCAAAATCAAACCCATAGCCAAATGACCACTTTGCCCTTAGGTCTAGGGTATTCCATGAGATAAGACACTTGCACATTTGGTCATTTCCTCCCCTTGGCCACTTGACACCCATTCAAAGGTCCACTTAGGCACCAAGGACTATGACTAACCTAACCCAATGGTGGTTGGGTCGGCCATGACTCATGGGGAGGTGAAATCACCTCCCCATTTCCATTGGAGTATTTCAAACCACCAAGGACATCACTACTCCCATGGTAACCACCCTCACACCTTCCTCCACTCATGAGAGGCCAAGTGGAAGGATTCTCTACCCAAATTGAGCTCCTTGTGGTGACCATTTTATCAAAAAGTTGAAACAATCATCACCATCCAAGCTAAAGAAGGAGGGGGTATACCCCCATCATTCTCACTCAAACACACACACCCACACTAGATTTAGCCGCCAAGGAAAGAGATCCCAGTGCTTCCCATTGCATTTCTCTAGCACCCCAAATTCCCCATTCTCAGTTTTATGTAAAAACAAAATAGGGGAGCAAACCAACGATTGCCATTTCCCCATTTCCCAACCAAAGTGCAATTAACTTTGCACACACCATCCTTGGACCTAGAAGAGCTAAAATGAATCATTTTCCAATATTCTTGATGACCAGAGTTAGAGTTTGATCAAGTCGATTGCTTATGTGTCGTGGGTTGGTCTTCTGAGCAAACCACACCAAATCAATGCTCATGCAGCTCAAGATGGCTTCTTTTTTACCAATTGAAGCTTTCTTAATAGTTGAAACCACCGATCATAAGCTTTTATGAGGTATGCCATTAAAATTAATCCTTAGTTTAAAATAGGTAGGTCCTTTGTGAAGAAAACTTGCATCTCATGTGATCTTTACCATTGGATGTGTTTGTTGTGCCTCCCTGAAGGTGTGGGATCAATTTGATCTCCATCCAAGCTCAAGTGAGCTCAGACCAAGCAATAATCGATGAATGATATCCATCTCTCATCACTCGGGAGGAGACAAATCATGGACCATCCATTCCGTATGATCGGAATGGACAGTCCTAATCTGATCACAAATAGAACCCATCTTTTCTCTTTCTAAACTGCGCATTTAATTATGGCCATTCGATCTTAAATCAGACGGCCCACATGAAAGCGCATTCCCCTGCCCTCCATGTTAGCATTATATGTGATAACTTAAATAACCAATGCCATCGTATCATGTGGAAAGCATGCCGCGTCAGCAGCCACATGCTGCCGATGAGATTAGGGGGTTAATTAGGTTAATTAATCTTTTTTGTGTTGAAACTTCCAGAATTCATAACTAATTATAAAAATCCAAAAATACAAATCAGCACTCATTTTAAAGGTATTTCAGAGGAGAGTCCATTAAAATTATTATTAATTAATTTTGAATAGTAATTTCTACTTAGTTAAAGTTTAATTAAAAACATAATTAGCCTAATTACTCTCTAATTAATTATCCAATTAATTTCAAACTTTCTAAAGATGCTTAGGGGTTGACCTCTACCTCTGCTATTTTTCTTGGGATTTGTTCGATAAAAAATTGGAAAAATCAATGGATTAAGCCTTAATTACTCTCCTATCTTAATTAATGATAATTAAGCAAATGAATAGTAAATTAATCAATCAATTAAGCATATTAACCTCTATTAGTGGTGATGAAGTTTAAGGAAATGGATTGGGACCACCTCTTCCAATCTTTTCCTTAAGTCTTCTCCATTGCCTCTTAAATAATTAATTAGTTAAAAAATCATTAATTAATTAATTAATAAATAAAATCAATCAAAATCTAAATCATACTTGAACTTTAATAAGGTAATTAAAATTATTTAGGGATTGAGACTTGGGCTCCTTCTTTGTCTTTCCAAGTCCATTTCATATTGTTGATTAAGGATAATTAAGATTTAATTAGATAATTAATGAACTTAATTAATTTGATTGAATCTACTTCTCTAATTAACTCTTGGGTAGCTCTTTAGGTGTTTAATAACCTAAAGAGTTAGCTAACGAAATTATGGTTAGTTCACATGTGTAAGAAAACCATAATAGTAATTAAGTGAGCTCCTTAAGCTTAATTAATTAATAATTTTGAGCTAATTGCATTAGGCCACTTTCATTTCATAGGAGCATTGCCATTTACTTTCCATTTGGTTGCATATTATATTAGCTCATAATTTTTTAATTGATTACCTTAAGGTGACACAGGAAAGGGTTAATTTAATCTATGCTTAACTTAATCAATCCATAAAATCAACCTAATTGCTTTTTACTAGATCAAATTAACTCACACATATAGGAATGAGATTAGGACCAACAAACCTTTTTCACATTTCATAAATCAAATCAAATGTGAAATTAAAAATGTCTTTAACAAACTTTAGTTTATTTTAAATAAGCTTGTTTAATGTGATTGTCCTTAGGAATTAGTTGGATTGTATGAAATTACATGCTTTATGTTTTTTTTATTTCTTTCTAATCATAAAAAATATTGTATGCCACTTTTAGTCATGCATTCATTCTTTTCAAAATTCAATTAAGTAAGAAATGATTTCATTTATGCCAACTTGCATGTGTTGACTTAATTAAGAATACGTGTGGCGATTATCACTACTGAATCCCAAACATATTTTCAAAAGCTTCTTAATGAATAAGAATATGTGTTTGACTTCAATTATATATATATATATATATATATATATATATATATATATATATATATATATATATATATATATATATATATATGAAGTGCATGTGAATATAAACTTAGTGTATGAAGTGAAGTTTCTTTCATATATTCATATGTTGATTTGCATAAGTAAGAATGTTAGCAGGAATATTAGTCTGAACATCCCACGGATGCATGACTTTAAGTAGCCCTAAGGAGGTTCCTACCTCACTCCCTTGGTGTAGAACAATGGCGACGTACTTGGTTGATTTCATTCTTATGCATTTTTAACATTAGAATTTAGATGTTGCTTTAATTTATTTACATAAATAAATAAATTAAATTGAATCCAACTTTTGTATAATTTTTATTTCTATGGTTGCTTGCACATTCTCATATATAAGAATGGGTATCTTAGTCGGGCATCCGATGCACGACTTTAAATAGGCCTAAGGAGGTTCCTACCTCACTACCTTGGTGTGAAACAATGGCATCGTACCTACTTAAAATTCATATATGTGTGATACAACTAGTGGATGAAAATCATAATTTAATCAAATCAATTTAACTTTTGCCTAATTCTCATTCTTATAGTTGCTTATACATCCATATATTTTTGAGGATAGTGGGTATATTAGTCTGGACATCCCAAGGACACACAGCTTTAAGTAGCCCTAAGGAGTTTCCTACCTCACTCCTTTAGTGTGGAACAATGGCGATGTACTTGCTTAAAACTTTTATATGATTGTGTGTACATTTGGCTAAGGAATGAAAATATCTTTCCCATTAAAAATTAACATGCATTCATACTTTGTTCAAGTGGTTGAATTGATTAATCATGTAACTTAAAGCTCTTTGCTCATGATCTTGCATAAGAATTTAGATAGAGCTTTAAATTAATATGACAAAATAATTCAACCAAAAAAACATCAATTCTAAATACATTTGCTTGCATTCATCATTCAAGTATACTAAAATATAAATTGTATGTATAGGTATGTTTAGGACTTAATCATATGCATGCTATATGATGGAAAGAAATAAAAAACATGTGTTGTGATAATAATTTATTCCAATTAATCTAAAGATGCTTTTCTAATTGAATGAGTTTATTTAAAGTGAACCAAAACTTAAGATTAATTAAAATATATAATAATCCATTCACTAAAGAGAATTGTTTAATTAATTGGCTTTAGAAATGACTAAAGGTAGGGATAAAAGAGAGTGATCCTTTCTTTTCTTCTCTTTATAGAACTTAGTTATTAAGTCTAAATCAAATGAAATAAAAGAAAACATTAAGTAAAACTTATGGATCAATTAAACCATATAAAGTGAAACCACCCTCATGATCAAATCTCTTCATACTTAAGGAAACTATAACCTTAAAGCCTAGTTAGGACATACCACACAAGCCTTAATACACACACATTAGATCAAGTCACCACTTCTAGTCTTATGTTAGGGCGGTGCATGGTTTTAATGTATGTTTAGTTTTATGATAAGTGTTTTTAGGATGTTAGGGGTGCATGTTTCATAGACCGATGTTAGGTATTATTAGCTAATTATGTCTTTTTTTTAGGAGATTTTGCTTAAGGGGGCTAAAAAAGTAAATATAAATTCTCTCTCTTTTGCAGGTTGCTTAAGCCCTAGCATAATCCAAATTAGGACAGTGGGCTTGGTTACCCATGTTAGGTGCTAAGTCCAAATTATAAATATAATTGCTTAGGTAGAATGCATGTTTAGCTAACCTCATTTTGCGGTGTAGTTAGATTTACTCTTTCCATTGAAATATAATTTTGCATAGAATTAGGATTATTCTTTGAGGGGATAAGGATGAGCGGTGGCTAGAGGGACTTTGTCTGGAGGCCATGTGATGCCTTGAAGTGGAGAAAATTAAATCAAATGGAGATATGAAGAAATGAAGGAGACATGAAGAATGAAGATGAAGACCCCCATATCCTTAATTGTAATTATTCTTTTGTAATCTGAGTTTTATAAGGGTAGAGATTGGCTACCTATTTTTCTTTTCTAGTTATATGCCGGTACTAAACCACACTGGCCTTTTATTCTTTTGTGCTAGCTTTATAAATTATTTGATGATTTGTTTATATTGTGCATTAGAAATTACATGCCTCTTATAGTTTCTTTCTATATTGATGCATTAATGTGTGGCTTGGATGCAATTAGGCTCTTAGGAAAAAATTAATTTTTTATCCTAACTACAACTCATAACTAAAATTATCTATAACTCATAACCTCATCGTAAAGCCTGGGTATTAAATCTAGATAATTAAAAGATTTAGCAACCCCTTAGTGGAATGTTGTATCTTTCACATCCTACATGCATATTCTTTCTCTCTTAAAAATAGGGGATCTTCATCCTTGCATGATAGGGGAATGCTTGATTTATGAGGGGATCCCTTGTATGGAAAACACCCTTCTTATTGATTTGGCCCATAACTCATTTTCATCATACATCAGACATATGAAATTCCCATGTCAAAATGAAGTGTCAAATATAAATAAAATTTGAAAAATATTTGCATTAGACTAAGTCATTACTCATACCACTCATGCTCTACTCTCTTTAGGGAGTGGGTTTAAGGACTTTAGCCTCTTTCTTATTGATAACAACCTAACTATCTTGCAAAAACATATGACTTGCTTACATGGTTTTAAAGCATAGGAGGAGTTAGCTGGCTGCCACTCCTGGCGGATATAAGTCCAGTTGTCAAGTGGTTTATCCACTCTTACCGAGGTAAACCATATACCCATCTTCACTTAGATTTAGGTCACGCTTTGGTTCTTACTAAAGCTACCTAGATTTAGGATCCAAGGTTGCAAGCATAAATCCTCACCTCTTAGGCATTTTCACAATCTTGTATTATGGGATTATAAGTCTTAGCCATCTAATAGATTTCAACTCAAATACATAATTCTCCTTAATTTTAAACATATAAGCCCAACCATAGGATAGATTGGAATGATCACTAGGTTTACTAGTATCATGAGCATCCCCTACTCATCTCCTTTTAGCTTCGATAATAAGTCTCTCCTTTTGATCTATCACACTTGATTTTCAAAACATAGCCAACTTATTGATAGTCCTATCTTTGAAATCTTTGGAGATAACAATTGCCTACTTTAATTGAGAGTATTCCTAAGGATGTAATTAACTATGGGGGCTTGCCCCCATAAGGAACTTTAGAACCCAATTTAAATAAATCATGCTTTATTCATCCATGTAAAGTAGGGGAAAATTTTTTAGTGTATTCGAAGACCGATCATGCCTTAGGAGTCCTTATCAGGTGATTAGGTCCATTATAGGGTGGTGATTTCTATCTTTTAAGATAGTGCACCATTCCTTGATGTCACACCCGATCACCTTAATAAGTACACCCTCAAATCTGTGTGGTGTCTCCTATACACATAATTAAAAATAAACACCATAATTATCTTAACTATTCAAAAACTACTCTCAAGTCAAAGAGATGGTATTCCTTTTATCTACATTGACCACGAGATCATCAACATAGCACTTGACTTAATGATGAATGAGTTCATCAAGATTCATAGTCATTTCTTTGTACGCACATTTTAAGAAGAAAGGCATGAGCTTATAGCAATAGATTCTAATCAGGGTTCTAAAAGTAGTGTTTCTTTTATCTTCAGAGGCCATCTTTATTTGGTTATATCTAAATGAGCCATGCATGAAATAGAAGATTGCATGAGATGAGGCAATGTCCACCATCTACTCCGAGATTGGAAGTGGAAATTCATCTTTTGGACATGCCTTATTTAAATCCCTAAAATTAATGCATATGTAAATTTGGCCATTCTTTTTCTTAACTGGGATGACCCAGTAGACGATATCACCTCTCACAAACTTTATACACTGATATAGAGAGGATGGAACTATGTTGTTCTCATGTATCCATGGCCTCCCAAGCAAAGTATTGAAAGATGATCCAAGTCTATAATGTGAAGCTTGGCTTCGATCTTCCAATCATCTATCTCCAAGGGCAACACTATGGAGCCTAAGGCCTGTTGACCTCAATTTTGGAGTGCAAATTCAATCTTCTCATCTTATACTTAGGAGTGTTCTAGACACTAAGACTTCCTTAGTCATAAGACACTTCTAACAATTAGGAAAACACTTAACCTAAGCCTAAAGACATAGAAGGGTTAACCATTGGATTAGGTTATGCCTTAGAGATTAGGATAATCCACCTACCGTACAACCCAAATCCAATCCATGTTCACCTTGTCAAACAAACCTCATGTTCAATTCAAACATCAAATTCAAATTCAAATCCAAATCCAAACCCAAATTCCAAAACCAAATGGTTGAAGCCAAGATCAAATCCAAACTTGAACCCACAACCCATATATCCCATGGACTTAGCCAAATCTTTATCCAAATCAATCCAAAATCAATTGATTTTCTTAATAAATTTATATCTTCAATCATCTTCCTAAATATAAATCAAATCTACATTCAATTGATCAAAACTAAATCAAAATAAATCAAATTAAATCAAAACCCTTCCTAAGCCATATGACCTATCCCATGGACTTAGCCAAATCTTAATCCAAATCAAGTCAAACTCAACTGATTTTCTTACAAATCTATCATATTTTCAATCATCTTCAAAATTTTAAATGAAATATACATTTAAATCATCAAAACTAAATCAAACCAAATCAAAATCCAAACCTAAGCCACATGACCCAACTACACGGACTTAGCCAAATTCCTTCATTCCAAAACCCAAATTCAATTGATTTTCTCATGAATCAATCATACCTTCAATCATATTCATAAATATAAATGAAATCTACAATCATCAAGCCAAACCAAAATCAACCCAAGTCAAACCCAACTTAACCCTTTTGATTTGAAATGTTCAAATGAACCAAAAACCCATTTGAACCCAAGCCAATTGCAATTGAATTTATATATCAATTCCAAATCCGTACATAAACTCAACTAAATCAAACTCAACCCAAAATCAAGCCAACTAAACCCAATTGGTCTACTTGACCCAAAGTGGCCAATTTGACCTATTTGAGCCAAGTTTATTCCTACCCAAATTGGATTGAACCAAGCCCATCAAATCCTCCCATCATGATTGTTGATCACCCTAGGTTGATCAATTATCACTAATTGGGTCAAACAAAATCAACTTGGTCATTTGACCAAGTCAACCCCTTAATATGAACTAAACTAGCCAAATTGCCTAAGCCAAAATCCCTTGAAACAAATGATTCATACCAAATCAAAATCAATATTTGAATATGACTTGACCTTCAATTAAGTCAAAACAAACCCAATTGGCCCTCTTGACCTAAGTTGACCCAAATTGACCTAAAAAAAATTGGGTTGAATCAAAATATAAACCAAATTGATTGTAACCAATAGCTCAAGTTCATTATAAATTGATTGTTGAACTTGACCAAAATATGATTGGACCCAATTGAACCCAATTGAACAAATTGAACTAAAGGTTCAAGTTGGCCTAAATCAAAACCAAATCCAAATTTAAAACCAAGCCTACAATCATCTTCAATTGGTCAACTAAACCCAAACCAATAGCCAACCCAAGTAATTTTGCCAATTTGGTCAAATTGGTCAACTTATTATTTGACCCAAATGAATTCAAATGAGCCAAAATCAAATCTAAGCCAAACTAAACCAAATCAATTGAACCAAAACATCCCAAATGATCATATGAACTTGAACCAACCCTTAGTTTGACAAAATTTGACCAACGGTCAACTTGACCCAATCTAACCCAATTTGACCTAAATCAGGAAAATTGAGCCAAACCTAACCAAATCAACTCCAATTGAAATATGGGCTAACCCACCTTTGGATCATTTCAAATATGCCCAAATCAAATCTAATGCTAAATAATCATTCTACTCTTGGGTCAAGGGCATCACATGAGACAAATCACCCATGTAAGTGGTCATTTCCATCCCTTTGCCGCTTGGTACTCTCCAAATGATCCACCTAGGCTGGACATTGCCCAACGACTAAGGGTGGTTGGTTGTTGACCCAAGAGGTGAAATCACCTCACCATCCCCATTGGAGCATTTGAAATCCATAGGACACCCATGATTCCTCCTTAGCCACCTCCACACCTTCAACCAACCAAGCAGAACTCACCTCCTCCTCCACCCACAACTCCACGAGATGGCGGGACTAGAAGATAAACCCATCCCGTCATTAAAATGAAGGGTACACCCTCGTTTCCACTCAAACACACAAAAATCATTCCATAGAGCCTAGCTACCCAAGATGACCCTAGCCATTCCTAAGCTCCCAAACTCATCCTCGATCAAAATGCCATTCAGTCATCAAAATAAGACACTTCCATTTCCAACCTAACTTCCCCATTTCACAATCAAACTCAAAATTAACTTTACATTAATCTTCCCTAGGCCTCTTGCAAGCATCATCTCTTCGAGCACCGGAGGTGGGACTTCGATCAAAGCTGAGCTCCAAATCATTGGTTCATGGCCTTTTGAGTGAACGTCATGGAATTAATTCAATTGCTACTCAACAGGGCTTCATCTCTACAAGATGAAGCTTCCTCAATCGTTTGAGCTATCGATCTTGAGATTCAATGAGGTATTTTCCAAAATCGATCCTTAAGAAAAAATGGGTTGGAGCTTTTTGAAGAAAATTTGCATCTCATGTGATCTTGATGATTAGATCCCCTCCAATCGATGTCGTGAAAGTGTGGGATACTTTCAGAGTTGATCCAAACATGGGTAAGCTTAGATCAAGTGAGCAATCACGGATGGACTCTATTCTCCTTCACTCGCCTAAAGTTAGATCAAGCATTGTCCATTCTACATGATCAAAACTGATGGTCGTTATTAGATCCCCTAGATCCATCTGATTTAATCTTATTAAGCTGTGGGATTAATAGTAGCTATGCGATCTTAGATCGGATGGTGGAAGAGAAAGCACGTCCATTGCCGCCACGTAGGCATTGAGTCAGATAAGTTTTAAGTAGCCAATCCCATGGCAACATGTGGAAAGCGCCTGCGTGTGCGCCATGAGTGGAACAGATTAGGCTTAATTAATTATTTTTTTTAATGAAACTTCTAAAAATCATAAGAAATCTTAGAGAAATAAAAAAATGCAAATAAATATTCATTTTAAAGGTATTTTAGAGGATAAATAATTAAAAATGATCTTAACTAATTTTGAATAGTGATTAAGGTTTAATTACAAAATTTATTATCTTAATTACTCCTTAATTACTTGAGTAATTAATCCCAAATTTTGTGGGTTAATTTAATGGGATGACCTCTGCCTCCCATGATTTTCTTGGGATTTATTGCTCATTTAATTAGGAAAATTGACTTATTAAACTTTAACCACTCTTTTAAGTTAAGTAATGATTAATTAATCCCATGAACAATAACAAATTGGTTAATTAAATTTATTAATCATTATTCAACACTAAGTGAACTAAGGAATAGGGTTGGGACCCCTTTCCTTAACTTCATTTCACCATTTTCTAAAATGAAATTAATTAAAATTTAATTAATTAATTAAATCACTTAATCAAATTGAAATCATAATCACATCAGACCTTAATTAATTAAATCATGGGGTAGATCTTTAGGTGTTTAATAACCTAAAGGAGTTTAGATGAAATTATGGTTAGTCCACATGTGGGAGAACCATAAGAATAATTAATTAAGTCACTTAATCTAATTAACTATTAATCATGAGCCAATTGCATTAGGGCCCTTTTATTTCCTAGGATCATTGCAAGTTTATTTTCCATGCATATCATGTTGGCTCATAATTATTTAGTTAATTACTTTAAGGTGACATGGGTAAGGGTAATTAATTCATCTAATTAAGGGTTCAACTTAATTAACCCATAAAATCAACTTAGTTACATTTCCTTAAATTAAATTGAATCACTAATGTGGGAATCAGTTTAAAATAGCAAGTGATGATTTCTCTTCTCCTCTTTAAATCAAATTAAATCCAAAACTTAATTAATAAAGAAGCTTTGGTTTGCTTCAAATAATCTTATTTGATTTGATTGTCCTTACGAACTAGTTTGGTTGAATGAATCACATGCTTATATTTGATTATCCTCTTCCCAATCATGTTAAATTTGGTATGTCATTTGAATTGCATCCATCTTTTCAAAATCAAGTAAAACAAAATGGATTTCCTTTATCTAAGCTTGCATGTGTTGATTTAATATAATATATGCATGTCTATTATCACTATTAAATCCAAAAGTATTTTTCAACAGCTTATAAATGAATAATAATGTGTTATGATGCTAGTTATAAATACATAAGAAATGCATGTGCGTATAGCTTAAGTGTATGAATGTTCAGTTCTCTTTCCTCTATTCTTGTGTTGATTTATAAGATTGAATGGTAATGGGTATATAGTCTGGACATCTCAGGAACACGAGGCTTTAGCAAGCTCCAAGGAGGTCATTTGAGTACCTCACTTCCTTGGTTTGTTACTTGGTTGATAAAATGGAAAAGAAAAAAAATGCTGAATCTGAATTTATTCTATGTTTAAAAAAAAAACCTAAAACCTAAACCACCCAACTAAACCTAAACCCTAAACCCTAAAAACCTACCCCTAAACCCTAAACCCACAAACCCTAAACCCCAAAACCCACCCAAAACCCTAAAAACTTAAAACCTAAACCTTAACTAAATAAAACTTAAAAATAAAATAAATTAAAAACCTAAACCTAAATAAAATAAATAAATAAAACCCTAAACCTAAACCTAAACTAAATATAAAATAAATAAATAACTAAAACCTAAAAATAAATAAACCTATAAATAAACTAAATAAAATAAACTAAATAAAAATAAAATAAATAAAATAAATAAAATCTACATTAAACCAAAAATAAATGAAAATAAAACTTAAACCCTAAACTAAAAAACCTAAATAAAAATATAAACCTAAACTAAAATAAACTAAACTAAAATAAATAAAACCTAAACCTATAAAAAATAAATAAACTAAACCCTAAAATATAAAATAAAATAAACTAAGAATAAAAACTAAAAAAAAACAAAAAAACTAAACCTAAAAGTAAAAAAATAAACCTAAACCTAAAAATATAATAAAATAAAAAAACATAATCCAAACCTAAACCTAAAAATAAACTAAATTAAAAACTTAAAATAAAAAAATAAATCTAAAATAAATAAACTAAATAAAAAATAATAAACTAAATAAAATAAAATAAAAAAATAAACCTAAACCTAAAAATAAAAAAATAATAAAATAAAAAAAATAAACTAAATAAACCTAAACCTGGGTTTAATTAAAATAAACCCTAAACCATAAACCCTAAACCCTAAATCCTAAACCTTAAACCCTAAACCATAAACACTAAACCCAAAAACTAACCATAAACCATAAAACCTAAACCTATAACCCTATGCCCTAAACCCTAAAAAACCCTAAACCCTAACCTTAAAAGCATAAATCCTAAAACCCTAAACCCTAACCCTAACCATAAACTCTAAACCTGAACTTAAAGTATCTAAATAAATTAAAAAATAAACCTAAATCCTAAAACCTAATCAACCTAAACCTAAACCTAAACCCTAAGAATGGGTAGAACCTTGACGATAGGAACATCACCGTAAACCAGGCTCAGTCTGAATTTAGCGGTGGAGGCAGCAAAAGGTGGTAATCTGATGGTGGTGAGGGGCACGGAGGTCTTGGTGGATATAGTGGTGCAGTAGTGGCGATTATGGAAGCGAGAGGAGCGACGGAGGTTATAGTTGTGGTGGTGGCAGAGGGAGAGATCAGTGATATGATGGTGGATCCCGCTACTCGAGAGGTCTTGGTGGTTTTGATGGAACCTGTAGAAACTAAAAAACTATCGATCCAATCTACTGCTTATGGAACTGTGTCATTATAGTAGAGAAGATTCTAGTTATCTAGGGTTTTTATATCGTGCTCACTTTTGATCTCATCACTTGTGTCTTAGAAAACTTGATGCTACTTTTGATGAAATCGAAAAGAAGAAATGTTGAATATGAATTTGTTCTCTATTAAAAAAACCAAAAAACATAAACCCTAAACTAAAACCTGAACCCTAAACCTAAAATATAAACCCTAAACCCTAAACCTTAAAAACCTTAAACACTAAACCCTAAATCATAAACCCTAAACCTTAAAACCCTAAACCTTAAACCTTATGCCCCAAAACCTAAACCCTAAACCCTCAACTAACTTAAACCCTAAAAAGTTGAAAACCTAAACCGAAACTAAATAAAACCTAAAAATAAAATAAATAAAATAACCTAAACCTAAACAAAACAAAATAATAAAATAAAATAAAACCTAATTTAAAATCTAAACCTAAACATAAACCTAAGAAGAAAATAAAATTAAAAAATAAAAATAAACTATGATTCAATAAATAAAACTTAAACTAAACTAAAAATAAAATAAACCTAGAAATGAAAAAATAAAATCTTGGCGTAAAATAAAAAATAAAATCTAAAATAATAACTAAATAAAACATAAACCCAAAAATAAACCTAAAAATAACCTAAAATTAAATAAAAAAATAAACCTAAACCCTAAACTAAAAAAAAACCTAAACCTAAAGCAAAATAAAATAAACATTAACCTAAATTAAAAGAAACTAAATTAAAATAAATAAAACCTAAACCAAAACCTAAATAAAATAAACCTAAACCCAAAACTAAATAAAATAAAATAAACTAAAATAAATCAAACCTAAAAAAAGCCTAAAATAAACCTAAATCCAAAACCTAAAAATAAAATAAAACCTAACCTAAAAAAAAATAAAAAAGCCTAAAAATAAAAAATAAAATAAAACTAAACAAAAATAATAAACCTAAACATAAAATAAACTAAAATTAAAAACCTAAACTAAAATAAATAAACTTAGATAAATAAAAACTAAAATAAAAAATAAAAATAATAAATAAAATAAGATAATAAATAAATAAACTAAATAAACCTAAAACTGGTTTTTACTTAATTTTAAAATAAAACTATAGGCCCTGATCCTGACCTGAGCACACTCCACCTGTACCACACCCTAAACTCTCCCTAACCTACTACTCCACTGACTATACCTTCCCTAGGCCATCCTGACCTGGGCCCTGACTCACACCTAAATCTGGGCTTTCCCCAAATCCTGAGCCACTATGACTGACCACTAAACACCCTGGGCCCTAAGCTGACCTAGGCCTGGGCCTAAATAACTCTAAGCCCACTGGGCTAAACTCCCACCTAAATCTTGACATGGGCTAAATGGGCCTCCTTATTATTTAAACCTGACCCCAAACTGAGCTAAACCCTGATTCTGGGCTAAACTTAAACCTACCCCTGACCCTGGGCCAAATAATAAACACTAAAACCATACCATACCAAAACCCTCTCCTAAACCTCATAACTAAATTAAAAATAATAACATAAACCTAAATCTAATAAACCTAAAATAAACATAAACCTTATAAATGGGAACTTTGATGGAACATCCTCAGAACTAGATCTATCAAGGGAGGTGAAGGCGGAGGTGGTGATTATTAGTGGTTGTGGGGATATGGAGGAGTGATGGATATGGAGGTGGTGGTCATAGTAATGGTGGTTATGAGAGGTGGACAGAGGTTCTGATCGTGGTGGTGGTGGAGGGAGAGATGTATATGATGGCGGATCGCTACCGAGAGGCGGTGGTTTTGAAAAAAGAATGATCATTGCTATGGAATTTTTATCTTTAGAATAGAGTTCTAGTTATCTAAATATTTTGATTTTCTCTATGCATGCTCATTTTTTATTTATGTAGCCATGTCTTAGAAAACTTGGTGTGTTACTTGGTTGATGAAATCAAAGAAGAAAGTTGAATCTAAATTTGTTCTCTATTAAAAAAGCAAAACCCTAAATCCTAAACTAAAATTTGAGCCTACTAAAACCTAAAAACCCTACCCACCCAAACACTAACCCTAAACTCCTAAACCCCACTCTAAACCCTAAACTCTACCCTCTAAAAGTGAAAACCTAAACTAAACTGATAACCAAAAAATAAATAAACTAAAAATAAAATAAACAATAAACTAAAACCTAAACCTATAAATCTAAAGAAAAAAAATAAAATAAATAGATAACATAAACTAAACTAAAAATAAAACTAAATAAAATAAAACTAAACCTAAAATAAAAAAAATAAATAACCCAAATAAAATGAAAACTAAATAAACCTAAACCTAAAATAAACATAAAACATAAAATCTAAAAAAATAAAATAAAAAAAATAAAACCAAAACCTAAACTAAAAAACCTAAACCTAAAAATAAAAATAAATGAACATAAACCTAAAAAATAAACTAAAATAAAAACCTAAACTTACCTAGAATAAAACTAAACCTAAAAACCTAAATTAAAATAAAATAAAATAAACTAAAAAATAAAATAAACTAAAAAAATAATAAAATACCTAAATAATAAAACTTAAACCTAAACCTAAAATAAAATATAAACCTAAAGTAAAATAAAATAAAACTAAACTAAAATAAACCTAAAACCAAATTAATAAACTAAAATATAAAACCTAAATAAAATAAATAAACTACACTAAATAAAAAAATAAAATAAACTTAAATCAATTAAATAAATAAAATAAAAATAAAAATAAATATAAATTACCTGGGTTTGCTTTAAAAAAATAAATAAAATAAAATAAATAAACTGACCTGACTACCTCTACCCTACCTGATCCTAAACCCTCTACCCTAAAGCTGACTCTACCTAACTAAAAAGCCACCCTACCTGGCTGCCCTCTGCAATCCTAAACTGCATCCTCATACCCTCCCTAAACACCTCTAAACCTCCATAGCCCCACTCTCTCCTCCCTACTGCCCCCACCACCTCCCTCCCCAAACCCCACAACCCTAAACCCAACTCAACTAAACATAAACCCACAAAATCTAATAAACCCAAACTAAACCTAAACCTTAAGAATTGGCGAACCTTGATGGCATGAACATCACAGATCACTAGCTCTCTATATCTATTGGAGGCTGAGGTGGAGGAGGCTCTATCTAGTGGTGGGGATGGATAGTGGTGGATATGAAAGTGGTGGTCTAGTGGTAGTTATGAAGGTGGGAGCCCGGAGGAGATTGCATGGCGGTGGTAGAGAAATATATGATGGAGGATCCTACTACTCAAGAAGGCTGGGGTGGTTGATGGGAGCTGAGAAACTCAAAACAAATGATGCTTATGGAATTTATAATAAAGAGCGGTTCTAGTTATCTAGGGTTTTGATTTCCTATCGTGCTCATTTTTTATCGATATCGTCACTTGTGTCTTGGAAAACTTGGTGTGTTACTTGGTTGATGAAATTAAAAAAAGGAAATGTTGAATCTAAATTTATTCTTTATTAAAAAAAAACTAAACTTAAACCTAAAAGTAAACCTAAAAGTAAACATAAAATAAAAACCTAAAACCTAAAATTAAAAAAATAAAATAAGAACTTAAACTAAACTTAAAATAAAAATAAAACCTAAACCTAAAAAATAAAATAAAATAAAATAAACTAAAAAAAATAAACCTAAACTAAACCTATACAAAATAAACTAAAATAAAAACCTAAACTAAAATAACTAAACTAAACTAAACTAATACAAAAATAAACCAAAATAAAAATAAAAAATAAAATAAACTGAAATAAATAAAAAATAAACTAAACAAACTAAATAAACTTAAACCTACCAATTTTCTTAGTTTAAAAAATAAAAATAAAAAATAAAAAAAATTCTAACCCTAAACCCTATACCTACAACCTTAAAACCAAAACCCTAAACCCTAAATGCTAAACCTAAAAATAAATTAAAAAATAAAAAATAAAGTAAAATAAAATAAATAAAAACCTACTAAATTATAAAATAAAATAAACCTAAAATAAAAAAATAAAATAAACCTCATGTTAAAATAAATACATCTCAAATAAAATAAAATAAAAAAATAAATAAACCTAAATCTAAAAATAATAAAATAAAACCTAAACCTAAACTAAAAAAACCTAAACTTAATAAACAAAATATATAAATTTAAAAATTAAAATACAAAACATAAACACTTAAAATAAACTAAACCTACCATAAACTAAAAATAAAAAAAAATAAACTAAAATGAACCTAAACCAAAACTAAAAATAAAATACAAATAAACATAAAATAAAAACCTACCCTAAACCTAAAAAAATAAAATAAAAAGTAAACCTTAAAATTAAAATGTGCATAATCAAAAAATGATTTAATAAGACTATAAAATTTTAAACCTACCTAAAAATAAACTAAAATAATAAACCTAAACTAAAATAAATAAACATAAAATAAATAAACTAAACTAAAAATAAAAATAAACCTAAATAAATTATAATAACTAAACTAAATAAACCTAAACTGACCCTACCCTACCCACAACACTAAACCAACCCTACCTAAACCCTAAAGTTTTAATCCTGACCCCTGAGGCCTAGCCACTGGGCTTCCCACAACCCTAGGCCACTAAGGCTAGACCCTGCTAGACCCTAGCCTGAGCCACTGGGCCACTGAAAAGGCACCCTGACATGGCCTAAACCATAAACTGTCCTTGGGCCCTGGGCCCTGGGCCTAAAAAATAATAAAAAAATCCTAAAAATATAAAGAACTGAAACCAAAAATCAAACATAAAATATTTCATCACTAGAAACTAAACTAAGATAAATCATAAACCTACTAAAATAAACCTAAGCCATAAACTAAATAAATAAAGAAATAAAATAAACCTAAACTTGGACTAAAATAATACAAAATAAACCTAAAAGAAAATCTAAATAACCTAAAGATAAAATAAAACTTAAACCTAAACTAAAATAAATAAACCTACTTAAATAAAAAAATAAAAATAAAAACTAAATAAACATAAACCTAAACTACTAAACCTAAAAAAATAAACTAAAATAAAACCCAAACTAAAATAATAAAATATTAAACTAAATTAAATAAAAAACCTTAAATAAAATAAAATAAACTAAATAAATAAAATAATAATAAACTAAATAAACCTAAACTATCGGTTTTAATTTTTAAACCTTAGGCCCTCACCTGGATCCTAAACTAATGACACTGAGACTGGTGCCATAGGCCCTAAACCCCAAACTAAAACCCCCAACTAACTGGCTGCCTCTGAGCCCTAGGCCCTAAACTCAAAATGAACCCACCATAACACTTAATAAAAAGCCAACTCCAAAGCATAAACCCCAACTAAAACCCTGGCTAAAAATCTAAACTCTAAACCACCCTAATCTAGACCCAAACTCTGTAAAACCACAACCACAAGCCACAATCCCTAAACCCCACTCTAAAACCCTGACCTCAAACAACACTCCATAAACCTAAAGTTACTAAAATAAATTAAAAATACCTAATGCTAAAACCTAATAATCCTAAACTAAACTAAACCCTAAGAGGGGAGAACCTTGCAGAACATCATCACCAAGTTCTCTGATCATGGGTGGGCAAAGGCGGCGAGCTTTGTGGTGGTGAGGGATCATCTTGGTGGATATAGAGGTGGTGGTTAGAGTAGTGGTGTCTATGGAGGCAGGAGGAGTGATAGAGGTTATAGCCGTGGTGGTGGCAGAGGGAGAGATTGTGGATAAAATGGTGGATCCTGCTACTCGAGAGGCTAGGGTTGTTATGATGGGAACTGAAGAAATTGAAGAATGGCCAATCCTATCTGCTACTTATGGAACTATGTCTTTATAGTAGAGATGATCCTAGTTATCTAGGATCTTTGATTTGCTCTCAGCGTGCTCATTTTTTATCTATGTCATCACTTGTGTCCTTGAAAACTTGGAGTGTTACTTGGTTGATAAAATTAAAAAGAAGAAATGTTGCATACAAATTTGTTATATGTTAAAAAATAAACCCACCTTCTTAAAATATAAAATAAAAAATAAAAAATAAAACTAACCTAAACCTAAAAACCCTAATTCCTAAACCAACTAAACCCTAAATAAACCTAAATCATAAACCTACCCAACCCTAACCTCCACCCTAAACCTACCCTAACCACTCCCACTCCACCCCAAAGCTTAACTGAGCCCCACCTACCCTAAACCTCCACCCCTAAACTACTAAACTGACCTCCACTCCACTAAATAAACTAAACTCTAAAATAGAATAATAAAATAAACTTAAACCTATAAATAAAAAAAATAATATAGATAAAATAAAAAGATAAAAAGCTAAAGAAACAAAACCTAAACCTATAAAATAAATAGATAAAAATAAACTAATAAATAAATAAACCTAAACTAAACTAAAAAATAAAAGAAGAATAAAAATCTATAATATAATATGATAAAAATAAATGACCAAATAAAATAAAATTAAATAAAACCAAAACCTAAATAACAAAATAATAAAATAAAGCTAAATCTAAAAAACTAAACCCAAAATAAATAAAATAAACCTAAACCTACATTAAAATAAACTAAACTAAATATAAAAAAAAACCTAAAATAAACTAAACCTAAACCTAAACATAAACTAAAATAAAACCTAAAAAATAAATAAACAACCTAAACCTAAATATAATAAACCTAAACCTAAACTTAAAATAAAATAAAACCTAAACTTAAAATATAATAAAATAAAACTAAACAATAAAATCTAAACTTAAACCTAAAATAAACTAAATAAATCCTCAAATAAATAACTAAAATAAAAATAAATAAATAAATAAAATAAAAATAAAATAAACTAAAATAAATAAAAAAAAACCTAAACCTACTGTTTGCTATTTTTTTATATATATAAATATGAAAAGCATAAACCCTAAACCCCATCCCTACCCTAACCACTAAACTAAACCCTAGGGATAAACCCAAAACCCTACCAAAAAACCTAAACCTAAAATAAAATAAAATAAACTTAAACTACGAAAAAATAAACTAAACTAAAATAAATAAAACCTAAAATAAACTAAAAACCAAACTATATAAGATAAAATAAACTAAAATAAACCTAAACTTAAACTAAAATAAATCTAGAAATAAACCTAAAATAAAACTTAAAACCTAAACCTAAAAATAAAATAAAACCTAACAAACCTAAAAAATAAAATAAAATTTAAACCTAAAAAAATAAAAAAAATAAAACTAAACTAAAATAAAAACCATAACCTACCTAAAACATAAACTAAAATAAATAAACCTAAACTAAAGTAAATAAACCTAAAGTAAATAAACTAAACTAAATAAAAATAAAAAATAAACGTAAATAAAAAAATAAAATAAACTAAAATAAATTAAAAATAAAATAAATAAAAAAAAAACCTACCTGTCGGGTTTGCTTTTAAAAAAACCATGACTCTGTGCCTAAACCCTAAATCCTCACTCCAAACCCTAACCCACTGACCTACCCTAACATGACATGACCCTAAACCCTAAATCCTCTCTCCTCCCAATCCTGACCTACCCTAAACCTACCCTACCTTCTCCCCAAACCTAAACACCCCTCTAATCCTCCCTCACTAAATTTCTAAACTACAATAATTATATATCTTAAAACTAAAATTTTAAAACTTATAATCCTAAGCCCTAAACCATAAACCCTAAACTAACCCTAAACCAAAAACCCTAAATAAATACTATTTTTTAGTTTATTTTATTTTATTTCGTTTAGGTTTAGGTTTAGGTTTAGTTTATTTTAGGTTTAGGTTTAGGTTTTGTTTATTTTAGTTTAGTTTATTTTAGTTTAGGTTTAGGTTTATTTTATTTTGTTTATTTTATTTTATTTTAGGTTTTGATTTTTTTAGTTTAGTGTTTATGTTTTATTTTTTATTTATTTTTAGGTTTATTTTTAGTTTATTATTTTATTTATGTTTCATTTTTAGTGTAAATCTAAGTTTAGTTTAGATATGGAAGTAGAGACGAAGGAGGGGTGGTTATTATAGTGGTGGGGATGGATGTCTTGATGGATATGGAGATGGTGGTGAGCGGTGGTGGTTATGGGAGAGGCGATAAAGCCATGGTGGTGGCGGAGGAGAGATAAGATGGTGGATCCACTACTCGAGAGGGAGGTGGTTTTGATGAGGCTGGAGAAACGAAGAGCATCAATCGAACTACTTATGGAATAATGTATTTGTGAGTCTTATAGCACCCAGAGGGGAGGATGGTGGGCGATATTAAAATTTTTAAAGTTAAATCTTAAATTTTATGTTTTAGTACAAAATTAATTTTTGATTTTATAATAACAAGATACAATTCCTAATGCAGCAAAAATAAAAGTACAGTAAAGTAAAAAGAGACAATAGGCACAATGTGGTTGCAAACCTGTCCCTATGTACCCTACAGGAATCCACTAAATGAAAAATTGCTTACAAATAATACTCTTCTATAAAGGGGCAAGTATAACCCCTACAACAATATGTACTCTCTTACAAAGGGGTGAGTACAATCCAATATAAATTTTATATACGAAATAAAATACAAAATAATTAATTTTGATAAAATAAATCTCTCAAATATACCAAGCTATCCAATTCAAAAGTGATCTCACAACTTATAAATGATCACTTTACAACTTAAAATTTGGAAAGATAAAATATTAATATTGATAAGAAATAATAAAATAAATATCTTAAAGTGATCTTACTAAGATGTTTATGTTATTACAATTTGTAGACTAATATAGAAATGATTTCAAAATAAATTCACAATATTATTTTGCACAATAAAATAAATTTCAACAAGAAATAATTTATTTTATTTTAACCAAAAAGATGCTTTCTATTAATGCAAATGATCATAAAATACTTAAATAAAATAGTATATGATGATAGATGTAAAAGTAGCTTTTAAAAAGAGATCTAGCAAATATGGAAATAATTTTATAAATTAATTTGAAATGCTTAAAATATACTTCTAAAATAGATCTAAGAATAAATGATCTTTCAAATAAGACTAATGAAGAAATATTTTAAGAAACCAAAATAAATTTGTAGGAAGATAAAAATTTCAACAAGTTGAAATAAATCCTACAACTATCACAGAGTTTTCACAAAAAAAATGATTAAAGAAACTTTGATGTGAAAACTTAGACTTTGATGTCCAAAGACTAATCCACCAAAAGTATAAATTAGAAAGAATAAATAGATGGTGAAAATAGTATGAACAACTAAAAGGGATTAAGATCAAAAAAATCAAATCAATTTGAGAAAGCTTGCTTAGTTGAAGATGTTGAAGCTTCCAAGCCAAGGATTTGATCTTGCAATTTGGAGAACACTTGAAAGGAAAATCTAGGAAATTTTCTCTTAGATTTCCTGGAGGGATTTTGAATTTGAATGAGCAATGCTTTCATGAAGAAAATGAGGGCTACTAATAAGCAAGAAGGTTATTTTGAATTATTTCAAAAAATATATTATTCTAACATCATTTTATCATATAATAATTTGATATTCAATAAAAATATAATTTATATTAAATAAATATTAAATTTAAACATCCAAAATTTGACTATTCACATGGGCAAGTCAAAAATAATCAAATAATATATTCTAAGCATGTAGCGTGCATTCATTATTAAAATCAGCTAATGTTTGAAAAGTCATATAAAATTCAATTTTAACCAAACGTGGGTCATGTAACCTATCAAATTAAGGAAATAAATCCAAGGAATCCGTTGGAGATGAAATCAGATATAAATTTCTTGATTATAAAATTGACTTTGGCTAAAATTCCACATATTTTTTGTTTTTTGAAATATGACATTTAAATATTATGATAATATATACATATATATATATATATATATATATATATATATATATATATATATATATATATATATATATATATATATATATATAATAAATATGTTAGCTATATATAACCTTAAAATTAAATTAAAATATTTAATTATATTAAGTATATAAACTAATTACACTTAATAGCTATAATTTATTATCATTTATTATTTTGATAATTCAAATGCTATATGATGAACATATAATTGAATGTTAATTAGATAGAGATTTATATAAATTAACCTTATCATTATTTAAAATAAATAAAAATAATATGTTAAGTTATTGATTCATGCCAATGAACAAATATGAATTTCTAATATAGTTATAAATGCATATAACCTAAAATATGGTATCTTGAGCTTCACATTATCCATTTTGATCTATCTTTCATTCTTCTAATCTTGCAATTTTTTCAAATATATTATGAGATGTCTTGGATATGTAATTATCAATTAATATATATGAAACACATAAAACATACATTAGAACATCCAAGCATTCATTTGTTATCATTAAAATTGATCGGATTGAACATGAGGCTCATTAAGCCTACATTTACAATAGAGATGGTTCTAGTTATCTAGGGTTTTTGATTTGTTGTATGCATGCTCATTTTTTTTATGTCATGTCTTGTCACGAGCACTTGGGGTGTTGGTTGATAAAATTGAAAAGAAGAAATGTTGAATATGAATTTGTTCTCTATTAAAAAAATATTAAAATCCTAAACCCTAAACTACAACCTAAACCCTCTTAACCTTAACCAAATATAAAATAAAAATAAAATAAAATTAACCTAACCCCACCTAATCCTAAATCCTAAACCTAAACCTAAACTATCAACCTTAAACCCACTACCCTAAACCTAAACCTAAACCTCCACACCTAAACCCACCCTACTAAAAAAATAAACTAAACCCTACCTAAACCCTACCACCCTCCTAAATCCCCCCTGACCTAAACCTACCACAACCTAAACCTAAACTAAATAAGACCTAAAATAAAATGAACAAAACTAAATAAGATAAAATAAATAAATAATAGATAAAACCTAAAAAACCTGTATACCTAAATATTAAAATAAAATAAAATAATCTAAATAAATAAATAAAAACCTAAACTAAAATAAAATAAAATAAACCTAAGAATAAAACCTAAATAAAATAAAACTAAATGTAAACTAAAATTAAACTTAAAATAAATTTATATTAAATTAAATTAAACTAAACCTAAAATAAACTTAAAAATAAACCTAAAATAAAATAAAATAAACCTAAACTAAAACTAAACCTAAAATAATAATAAAATAAACCTAAACCTAAACTAAAATAAACTAAACAAAATAAAATAAATAAAACCTAAACTTAAACCTAAAATAAAAAACCTAATCCTAAACTAAATAAATAAAATGACTAAAAATAAACCTAAACTATAAAATAACCTAAAATAAACCTAAAATAACATAAAACCTAAACCTAAAATATAATAAAACCTAAACCTAAATCTAAAATAAAAATAAAATCTAAACCTAAAAATATAATAAAATAAACTCAAGTAAAAAATAAACTTAAAATAAAAATAAAACCCTAAACTAAAATAAATAAACCTAAAATAAAAAATCTAAACTAAATAAAAATTAAAAATAAAATAAACTAAATAAACCTAAACCTACCAGTTTACTTAATTTTAAAAAAATTAAAAAACCCACTAATTCAAAACCTAATAAAACCTAATCTCTCTAAACCCTACCCTACCCTAAATCTAAAAAACCACCCACTTACCTACCATCCCTAAACCCTAAATAACTAGACCCACAAATCAGCCTAACCACAAACCCACAAACCCCAACCACATACCTATACACGGTTGAGTTGATTTTTATGTAATGTGATCTTAAAGAAGTCAAGGAAGAGGTTTTGAAATACAAAGTTGGTGCTCTTGCCCATGTTGGCCTTATTGCACCTATTGATGTTGGGTTCCTCCAGGAACCACTGGTATGGATCCTTCACAGAATTCTTTCTTCCAAGTTCTCAACATCCCAACTAAGATCAACAAGGGCACTACTGAAATTATCACCCCAGTTGAGCTGATTAAAAAAGGCAATAAGGTGGGATTCTCAAAGGCTACTCTCCTCACTGAGTTGGGGATTAGGGCATTCTCTTATGTCTTTATCATCCAGTCTTTGTATGATGATGGTTCGGTGTGCAGTCCTGAGGAGCTTGACCTCACTGAAGATGATCTCATCGAGAAGTTTTTGGCAGGCCTTTCAATGATCACTTCTCTCTCACTAGCCCTCTCTTATCCCACCCTTGCTATAGCACCCCACATGTTCATGAATGCTTACAAGAATGTCCTCGCCATCATGATTGCCACTAATTACACATACCCGCAGGCTGAGAAGGTTAAGAGTATTTGAAGGATCCTAGTAAATTTGATGTGGCTACTGCGCCTGCTACTTCTGCTACTCCTGCTACTCCTCCTCCTGCCACTCTTGCTCCGGCTACTGCAGTGGAAGAGAAGAAGAAAGAGCCTGCTGAGGAATTTGATGATGATATGGGTTTCAACTTATTCGACTAAGCTTTGTTGACCTTACAATAAATCAAATTTTATTGTATCTAGTAGTTAACTTATTTTTTGAAATACTATTTTTTTGAATTTTTTAATTTCATTTTATTTTATCTTATTTTATTAAATGTTAGAGGATAATGTGTTGTTTGATTTGATAATTTCTTGTTTATTATGGAATCATTTGAGTTTAAAAAAAATTTAAAAATCCTTGGACCATAAACCTTAAACTCTAACAGTAAATCCTAAACCCCAAACCCTAAACCAAAACCAAAAGTAACTAAATAAATTAAAATATAAACATAAACCTTAAAACCAAATAAAACTAAACCTAAACCTAAACCATAACAATGGGCAAAACCTTATAAAAGAATAACTGAATTTGTTCTCTATTGAAAAAACAACCAAAAACCCTAAACCCTAATCTAAAACCCAATCCTTAAACCTAAAACCTAAATAAATTGTACCAAACCCTAAAATAAAACAAAATAAAAAAAAAAACAAAAACCTAACCCTGCCCTTACTAACCATAAAACCCAAACCTAAACTAACCAAACCCTAATCCTAACCAAAACCTAAACTAAACCCTAAACTTTAAATACTAAATAAGCCTGACCTAAATCTTAGGCTTCAACCAAAAGACCCAAATCCCATAAACCTAAACACTAAAACCTAAACTTAAAACTAAATAAACCTAAAGAAAAAAATAAATAAAAACTGAAAATAAAATAAAGATATAAATAAATGCCTAACCTCTATAATAAAGATAAAAAATAAAATCTAAAGATAAAATAAAAGTTGACTAAAAGATAAAGTGATAAAACTGAACAAGACCCAGGCTGCCTACCTACCTAAACCCCAAACCAGGCCAACAAGACCAGGCCCTACCCTGAATCTGAGCCATGGCATGGGCCTAAGATGGGCCCTGGGCCACCAGGCCCTAACTTTGACCTCTGGGCCCTGAAAGGCCACAGATAAACTGGGCAGGCTGATTCTGATTAACCACTGATAAATAAGGCCTGACCTTAGGCCTGAAATTACTAAACCCTGGGATATAACTAAGGCCCTCTACCCATATCCTAAACTACCTAAACTATGACTAAACCATAAACCCTAAAAGCATAAACCATAACACCCTAAATGCTAAAGCTTAAAGCCTAAACTCTAAACCCTAAACCCTAACCCTAAACCCTAAACCTTAAACCCCAAACTATAAACCTAAAATTAAAGTAACTAAATTAATAAAAAAATAAACCTAAACCCTAAAACCTAATAAACCTAAACCTAAACCCAATGATTAGGTAGAACCTTGATGGCAGGAACATCACCATCAACCAGGCTCAATTTAGATCTACCGGTGGAGGTGAAGGTGGAGGCGGCGGTTATCACAGTGGTGGTGAGAGAGACTTGGAGGTGCTGGTGGATTTGGAGGTGGTGGTCAGAGCAATGGTGGTTATGGAAGGTGGGAGGAGC
Source organism: Cymbidium sinense (assembly GCA_021442155.1). Taxonomy (NCBI): domain Eukaryota; kingdom Viridiplantae; phylum Streptophyta; class Magnoliopsida; order Asparagales; family Orchidaceae; genus Cymbidium; species Cymbidium sinense. The sequence goes on along the minus strand of JAKCPB010001386.1, from coordinate 69,568 downwards.
GGCAGAAGGTTACAACCTGGTGGTGGTGAGGAGATCGAGATATGATGGTGGATCTTCCTACTCAAGAGGTGTGGTTCATGGGAATTGGAGAAAGCGAAGAATGACCAATACAATGCCTCACTTACAGATGTCTTTCTGATAGAGGCGGTTCTAGTTATCTAGGGTTTGATTTGCTCTTATGCTCATTTTTATCTATGTCACTTGTGTCTTAGAAAACTTGGTTGTTGTTGATGGTAAAAAAAGAAATGTTGAATCAATTTGTTCTCTGTTTAAAAAAATCAAAACCAACACTAAACTAAAACATGAACTAAACCTAAACTTAAAACCTAATCCCTAAATAAAACACTAAACCCCAAAACCCAACCAAAACCACAAAGCTTAAAATAAACTAACTAAACCCATGACAAACTCTACCCAAATAACCACACTATCACTGACCTAAACCCACAAAAAACCCTAGGCTCTAGGCCTAAAAAGGACTAAAGCAAACCACAACCTGGCCTAAACTGAGCCATAAAAAACCCAACCTAACTACTACCATACCCCAAACCCTAACCATGACAACCTAAAACTTTAAAACCTTAAACTAAAAGCTTAAAACCCTAAATGGAACTCTGATCATAACCCTGAGCCTGGGCCCTAGGCACTGGGCCCTCCTCCTCTACTACCCTAAACAAACCACTCTCTAACTAAAACTACTAATAAGATAAAACCTTTAAGATATTATAAACCTGAGCTAAATATAAATATAAATAAAATAAACATAAGCTTAAACTAAAGTGGATAAAATAAATATAAAATAAACTAAATAAAATATAATCTGACTATAAATAATTACTAGTAAAATTAAATAAAATAAAATAAATACCAAAAATAAACCTAAAATAAAACTAAATAAAACATACCTAAAATGAAACCTAAATAAATAAAAATAAACATAAACCTATAAAAACCAACTTAAAATAAAATAAATACAAAATAAAAATACCTAAACTAAAATAAACTACTAAATAAATAAACCTAAACCTAAATAAAAAATAAATAAAAATCCTAAACCTACCTAATAAAATAAAACCTAAACAAAACAAAAAATAAAAATAAAACCTAAAAAAAAATAAAATAAAAATAAAACTCAAAAAATAAACACAACTAAACCTAAAATAAAATAAAATAATAAAACTAAAATAAAATAAAAAAAAATAAAATAAAATAATAAATAATAAATAAATAAACATATAAAATAAAATAAAATAAAAATAAATAAAACTCAAATAAAATATCGATAAACCTAAACCTGGGTTTATTTTTTTAAAAAAAATAAATAAGCTAACCTAAACCTAAAACAAACCATAACCTAATCACAAAATACCTAAACCCTAAGCTGCTAAACTAAACCCTAAAACTAACCCTAAAACCAAAACAAAATAAAACCAACCTAAACCCTAAATCTTAGAAACCTAAACTAAATAAACTTAAAATAAATATATCAAAACAGAACCTAAAATAATAAAAAAATAAAATGAAATAAATCCTAAATGAAAATCTAAACTAAAAATAAAATAAAATAAAGATCAATAAATGAAAATGTAACTAAATAAAAATAAAATAAACCTAAGAATGAAAAAATAAAAATGATTAAATTAATCTAATAAAAGATAAAAATAAAATAAAATAAAATAAAACTAAAAAAATAAACCTAAAATAAAACCAATATTAATTAAAAAAATAAAATCAAAAAAAAAGAAATTTAAACCAAAATAAAAATAAAATAAAATAATTAAAATAAACCTAAACCTATTAAATAAACTAAATAAAATAAATAAAACCTAAACTGCCTAAATCTAAATAAATATAATAAACCAAAATAAACAAACAAACTAAAAAAATAAAACCAAAAATTTCCTAAATAAAACCTAAAGCTAAACCTAAAAAAAATAAAATCTAAACTTAAACCTCAAAATAAAAAAAATAAAACCTAAAAAAAAAACACAACTAAAAGATAAAATAAATAAAATAAACTACAAATAAATAAAATCAACATAAAATAATATTAAAATAAACCTGAAAACCAAAAAAATAAAATGAAATACCCTAAACTAAAAAAACTAACCTAAAATAAAACAAATAAAATAACTGAGCTAAATAAAATAGCTAATAAAAAAAGAACCTAAATCTAAATAAAATAACTAAGATAAAATAATACTAAATAAACCTAGATAAAATATAATAAAAAAAAGATCTAAATACTTAAACATAAACTTAAAAAAGATAAATAAATTAAAATAAAAAAAAAAATAAAAATAATAAAAATAACAAATGAACTAAATATAACAAAGATAAATACTAATGTATAAAAAATACCTAATATAAATCTTAATACTAATACTACCTGGTTTAGCTATTTATAAAGCTTTATGAGCTGGTATCATACTGAGCCCTGATGCCCTCCTAAATTAGGCTGAAGCCCTAAGACCTATAGCCACCTTACCACTGGACCTAACATAGACCTTAGGCTCCTCTAATACTGGGACCAGAGTAACTAACAGCTCTGATAAAATGAGCTATAAACTGGAATGAACCCTAAACTGATCTGTCTGAAATGCTTTACCCAAATGACCCAAACCCACAAACTGACTAACTGAGCCTAAACCACAAATTAAAATAAAAAATAAACCAACAAATATCCTGACACTATGAAATTAATACCAATCTCTAGCCCTAAACTACCTAAACCTAAATAAAAATGTAACCTAAATAAAATAAAAAAATAAATAAAAACCTAAACTAAAATATAAATAATAAAATAAATAAATAAGGCCTAAAAAAATAAAATAAGAAAATAAAATGAGCTCAAATAAATAAATAAAAACTAAACAAAAATAAATAAAAAATAAATAACTGAAGAAACTCATAAAAAATAGCTCTAAACCTATATAAAATCTAAATAAAATAATTAAAAATAAAAAGAAAATAAATAAAAAATGCCTAAACCCAAACTAGAAACCACAAAATAATAAAAGATAATAACTAATTGAATAAATAAAATAAAAGAACACACATATTAAAATAAACTAAAACTAAAATAAAATAAAAAATAAACCTACCTAAAAATTTAATAAAGCTTAAACAATAAAAATAATAAAAATAAACTACTAAAAAATAAATAAACTAAACTAAAATAAAATAAAATGACAAAAAAAACTAAATAAATAAAAATAAATAACTAAAAAAAATAAAATATAAATAAATATATAATAAAACTAAATACTAATCTCTTTGCTGATTTTTTTAAACCTGCAATGAGCTAATCCTAAATCACCTACCTCACTGACCTACCCTGTTCTACCAAAAAAATACTGACTCCAAAACCCTGGGCCACTAGGCCCTGGGCCTGAGCCCTAAAAATGAGCCCTGACTAAAATAGCCAAAATCCCAGGCTTACCTGACTGACCTGAGACTCCCAGGCCATGAGCCCTCTGACTGACCTAAACCTAAATCCTACTGACCTAGGCACTAGGCTGAGCCTAAACCACTGAGGCCTGAACCCTAAACCTGGGCCAAACACACTCCAATTATAAACTACTACTTATAGATCTGAGGCCCTAAACAATTGACCTAGATCCTGGGCCACAACCTGGGCTGGCCCATCTAAACCCTGGGCCTAAATAAAAATGAGATAAATAAAGATAAATAGATAAAAGAAACTCTAATTAAAATAATATAAAACACTCCTGACTACATAAAGATAGAAGACATAGGCTCAGATAAAATAAATAAAACTGACAAAAATAAAATAAACAAAATAATGATAAACTCATAAATAAAGCTCTAAAATAATCTAATCATAAGATAAAATTAAAATAAAAAAACCTAAAAATAAATAGATGCTAAACCATAAAAAAAACTAAAGAAAATAAAATAAACTATAAAATACTAATAATAAAAGATCATTTAAATAAACTTACCTGTATAAAATAAACTAAAAATAAACCTAAACCTAAAATATTTAAAATAAAACTTAAAAACATGTAAAAATAAATAAAATTAAACTAAAATAAATAAAATAAAATAAAATACATAAAATAGACAAACTAATAAATAAACAAAATTAATATAATTAAAAAATAAAATAAACCTATAATATAATAAACTAATAAACTAAAACTGGGTTTGTTTACACTAATTATCACCCTAAACCCTGCACTTACTAGGCCCTAAAACCATAAACCCTGGGCCAGGCCAAAACCCTGGGCCCTAGGCCTACCTAGGCCACAACCTGAGAAACTATAAAAGGCTAGATCTGACTGGCTACCACTACTGACATCTTAAAAAAAGAGATAAAAATAAAATAAATAAATAAAAATAATAATAAAATAATAAATAAAGTAAATAAAAATAGCCTAAAATAATGATAAAATAAGATAAATAGATAAAATATAATAATAAATATAGACCCTAATAACTTTCAAATACCCTAAATAAAAAACCTAAATAAATATAAATAAATGAGAAGATAAATTTAAAAAATAAAATAAATAGCTAGCCTCCCTACTAAACTATAATATCTACTAGCTACCAGCCTACCTAAAGCTTATAAAGCCTACATTAAACTTAAACCTACTAAATAAATTAAACTAAAAAAATAAAAAAACTTAAAACCTAAAAGCATAAAAAAACTAAATAAAAAATAAAAGCCCTAAATAAAAAACCCAAATCCCTACTAAACTAAAATTAAAGTAACTATGAATAAAAAATAAACATAAAATAAAACCTAAAACTAAAATAAGAATAAACCTTGATGAAACATCACCATAAAGTAATCTAATATCTAAATGGAGGCAAGTTGGAGGTGGCGACTCTAGTGATGGTGGGAACTTGGAGATGGTGGATGTAGAGGTGGTAAGCAATGGTGGTTTAAAGAGTGAAGAAGGTTACAACTAGTGGTGGTGTGGAGGGGAGATAGATATGATGGTGGATACTTTAGAGGTTGGTTATAAAAACGAAGAACAATATACTTTGAAGGTCTTGATAGAGGCGGTTCTAATTATCTAGGGTTTTGATTTACTATGTGCTCATTTTATTATGTCATCCTTGTGTAGACTTGGTGTGTTACTGGTAAGAAATGTTGAATCTGGTTGTTCTCTAAATCTAAAAAACTAACATAAACCTAAACTTAAACTAAATAAAATAAATGCTTAGGCCTAGCTACTGAAAAAAACCTCCTACATAATAAAAAATACTAAACCACTCTCTATCCTAAACCCTAGGCCATGACCACTAAGGCCTACCTCCACTACTGGGCCCTAAACTGACACTGCTGGGCCCTACCTGACCTCTGGCCTGGGCCTAAACCCTGGGCCTCTCCTGAGCTAACCACCTCTGGGCCACTCTGACCTGGTGAGGCTCCACTGGGCCTAAACCCTCCAAGGCCAACTCCCTACCTGGACTAACTGATAAAGAGCCTGGGCTATAATAAACCTAAATAAGATAAATAGCTATATAAATAAATTAAACCTAAAAATAATAAAATACTATAAACTAAATAAAATAATAAAATAAATAAATATTACTAATAAAATAAATAAATAAAATAAAAATATAATAAAATAAATAAATAAAAACCTAAAAATAAATAAAATAAAACATAGGCCTAAAACCAAATTAACATAAAATAAAATAAAAATAAAATAAACTATATAAACCAAAAATATAAACTAAAATAAATCAATAAATAAAACCTAAAAATTAAATAATAAACTAAAATAAACCTAAAACTACTAAAAAACTAAATAAACTAAAAAAAAAAAAAACCTAAACTACTAAAATAAAAATAAAAACAAACTAAAATAAAATAAAAAATAACTCATAAAAAAATAAACATAAACCTAAACTAAACCTAAAAAAAATAAAATAAAATAAAACCTAAAATAAATAAATAAAATAAATAAAATAAATAAAAAAAAAAAAAAAATAAATAAATAAAATAAAAAATAAAATAAATAAAATAAATAAAAAATAAAATAAAACAAACTAAGTTTGCTTATAAAACCCTAAACCCTAAAGCTAACCTAAACCCTAAAGCCTAAACACTAAAACTCTAAAAAATCTAAACTAAAAAATAAAAATAACTAATAAAACCTAAAACTAAACTAAATACTTAAAAAAATAAAATGATAAAACTTAAACTAAATAAAATAAAAAATAAAATGATATAAAATCTAATCTAAACCAAAATCTTGCCTAAATAAAATAAAATAAATTAACAAAAATAAATAAAAATGTAACAAAATGAAAAAATAAAATAAACTTAATAATAAAAAACTAAATAGAATTAAAATTAATCATAAAATAAAAATTAAAATAAACATAAAATAAAAATAAATAAAAAACTAAACCTAAAAAATAAACATAAAAATTAAACTTAAAATTAATTAAAAAAAAACTAAACCCGAAACTAAAATAAACTAAATAAAAATAAATAAATTAATTAAAATAAACTAAACTAAGAATAAACTAAACTAAAATAAATAAAATAAACCTAAATAAACTAAATAAAATATAATAAACTAAAATATACTACTTAAACTAAAAATAAAACCTAAAAATTAATAAAATAAAAACCTAAAGCTAAACCTAAAAAAATAAAATAAATCTAAAAGAGCCTAAATAAAATAAAACCTAAAAAACTCAATAAAAAATAGCTAAATATAAACCTAAAAGATAAAATAAATAAAATAAAATCTATACATAAAATAATAAATAACCCAAAAACCTAAAAATAAAATAAAAATGCCTAAACCTAAACTAAAAAAAAATGAGCCTAAATAATAAAAAATAAACCTAAACTAACTAAAATAAACTAAATAAAATAAAACTAAACCTATCTAAAATAAATAAAATACCTAAAACTAAAATAAAAATAAATAAATAAAATAAAAATAAAATAAGCGAAATAAAATATAAAATCTAAAAATAAATAAAACTTAAAACATAAACTAAAATAAAATAAAAAAACTAAAACCTAAAAAAAAAAATAAGTAAAAATAAAACTAACTATAAATAAAAATAAACCTAAATATAATATAAATAAACTTAATAAACTAAATAACTAAATTTACCTAATATGAAAGGCCAGCCTGGCAGAGCACTAATATGAGCCACAGGCCACTACCACTGATAAACTAAAAAGGCCTACCTAACCACACCCTGGTGGGCCTACCCTATCTGAACCAGGCTTTGGGCTGACTAAACCCTGAGCCCTGAATGAGGCTGGGCTCTGGGCTAAATGATCTGAAATCTAATGACCTGGGCTGAGGCCCTGATAGGCCTACTGGGTTTTGAGCCTACTGTAACCCAATTAAATAAAGACCCAGGCTACTTAAACTATAGACCTACCCTAAAACTATATGATCCTACAAACTAAATAGCCCTAAACCAATGTAAGCTGAGCCCACTTATAAAACCTAAAAATAAAATAAATAAATAAACCAAAATTTAAAATATATAAATAAATCTACTAAAACTAAATAACAAAAATAAAATAAAATAAACTCAAATAAAATAAATAAAACCTAAATTACTAAAATAAAATAAACAAAATAAACTAGCCTTAAAAAAATAAAAAATAAAATAAACCTAAAAATAAATAAATAAAATAAAATCTAAACATAAACAAAAGGAAAACTTTAAAAATGTAAAATAAATAAAGAAACTAAAACCCTAAACTAATAAAACTAAACCTAAAATATAAAATAAAATAAACCTAAACCTAAAATAAATACTAAAATGAAAAAAAACTACTAAATCTAAAATAAACTAAAGCTAAATAAAATAAAATAAATAAATAAACCTAAACCAACTAAAAATAAAGCCTAAAAATAAATCTAAAATAAAACTTAAAACATAAACTTAAAAAAAAAATAAAATAAAAAATTAAACTAAATAAAAATAAATTAAAAATAAATTACTATAAATAAACCTAAACCACAAAAAAAACTAAAATAAATAAAATGGATTAACTAAACTAAGTAAATAAAAACCTAAATATATAAAATAAATAAATAAATGACTTTCCTGATTTATTTTTTAAAGAAACTAGAATCACTGAGCCCTACACTGACTGAAAAAATAACTAATGAGCCCTAGGCCTGGGCACCATGGGCCCTGGGCCAGGCCATGGAGCTTAGGCCCAGGAATGACCCAGGCCCTGGGCCTGGGCTGACCTGGCCCAAAGGCCCTGGGCTCTGGGCCCTGGGCCCTGGGCCCTGTCCTGATCTGAGGCTGAACTGGGCCACTGATCAAACTGGGCTAGCCAAACTAGGCCAGCCAGGCTGACTAAAGGCACTGGGAAAGATAAAACCAAAAAAAACCTAAACTAAGGCTTAATAGATCTGACCCACAAACTAGTTAACCTGACCCTAACATGAAGCTAGGCCATGACTAAAAATGGCTAAAAGTGTAAAACCTGAAGCAATAAAACAAAAAATAAATAAATAAAACCTGAGCTAAATAATTTAAAATAAAATAAAATAAAACATAAACTAAATATTTAAAAATATAAAGAAAATAAAGAAATAGAAAGAAATAAAATAAATGAATAAATAAAAGCAAATAAAATTAAAACTAAAAAAAAATAAAAACCCTAGGCCTGAGCCCTAAACTAAAAAGAAAAGCTGAGTAAAATAGGCAAATAACCCAAAATGTAAAATAAATAAAAATAAATAATAAAATAAAAAGAAAACCTAAACCTAAAATAAATAAAATTAAAATAAAACTAAACCTAAAACTAAACCTAAAAGAAGAAAATAAAAAACTCTTAAACAAAATAAATAAAACCTAAACTAAAATAAAAAAAATAAAAAAAAAGCTAAAATAAATAAAAAACTAAAATAAAATAAAATCCTAGGCCCAAACCCTAAAACCCTAAAACTAAAAACCCTACCTACCCAAACTAAAATACTACCCTACCAAACCCTAATAAAAAAATAAAACCAACCCTACTAAATCAAAATAAATCAACCTAATCCCAAAATCATCTAAAACTAAATCTAAATAAACTTAAAACCTAAATAAAAATTAAAAAACTAAAAAAATAAAATAAAACCTAAAATAATAAAATAAAATAACTAAAACTATAAACCTAATACTTAAAATAAATAAACTATAAATAAATAAACTAAATAAAATAAACCTAACATAAATAAAATAAAATAATAAAACTAAATAAACTAAACAAAAAACTATGAGCTTTTAAAATAAAATAAAATAAAACACGGATAATTCTAAAAAATCTAAACTAAAATAAATAAATAAAATAAACAAACTTAAACTAAAATAAATAAACTAACTACCTAGACTAATAATAATAAATAAAATCCTAAACATAAACTAAAAATAAAACCACAGAATAAACCTAAAATAAAACCTAAAACCTAAACCTAAAAGATAAAATAAAATACTAATCCTGCAATATAAATTAAACAAACATAAAATAAATAAATAAAACTAAACTAAAATAAAATAACCTAAACCTAAAATAAAATAAACTAAACTAAATAAATAAATAACTAAATAAAATAAAAAGAAATAACCTAAAAAATAAAACATATAATATATGTACTAATAAAAAACCACATTTATTTAATTTAAAAAAAAAACCATAACCAAAATGCCTAAAACTAACTAAATCTGAGCTGACTAAACCCTAGGCTAAGCTAAAATTGATGAGCCATGGGCCCTCTAAATCTAATATTGGACCCTATCTTCCCTCCCATTGATGGAATCTAATTGCTCCATGGGCCCTAATGATGAGCCTCTGACCCTCCCTACATATAGGCCTAACACTCCCTAAAAATCTCTCATTTGACCTCCCACTAATCATGAGCCAAAAAACCCTGACTTGATAATCCCAAGATCCTCTATAAGGCTTGCCCTAGATGAAAACTCTTAAAGATAAATAATAAAACTGCATAAATCTAAATAATAAAACTTCTTATAAATATACCTCCACTAATAATTAATTAATACTAACATCTAAAATAACATAATAGAAATACCTACTACCTAAAGATAAAGATAAACCTAAACCTAAATCTAAAATATATTATAAAACTAACCTAAAAGAAAATAAAATAAAACTAACTAAAAAATGTTAAAACTAAACCTAAAACTAAAAAATAAACTAAAATAAAAAGCCTAAACTAAAATAAATAAGCCTAAACTAAATAAACTAAACTAAACAAAAATAAAAAAATAAATTTAAATAAAGATAATAACTAAATTAAACTAAAATAAAAAAATAAAATAAATAAACTAAATAAACCTAAACCTATCGGTTTGCCTAAACCATAAACCATAAACCCTAAACCCTAAAAATTCTAAACCTAAAACCTAAACTAAACCCTAAATCTTTATTATTATGATTATTGTGATTTGGGCTCTTTTTTATGCATTATAGATCGGTAGAAATCTTCTTTGGGATAATTTGAGGAATTTTGCTACGTTTGTCAATAACCCTTGGTTTGTAGGTGGTGATTTTAACACCATTTTAATCTCTTTCTGAATGAAGTAGTGGTTGCTCCTAATATTCAATCCATAGAAGATTTCTCCAATATGATCCTTGATTGTAATTTGATTGATATTGGCTTTAAGGGCTCTGATTATACTTGGAAAAACTCTAGACTTTGGCAAAGGTTGGATTAGATTTTTTTTAATACTCATTGGATTACTCAATGGTCTATTACTTCTGTTGACCATTTAAGCTCTTCTTTCAATTTCTATTAAAGATAATTCTAATAACCTTGTCAGTTCATGCTCTTCTTCTGAATTCTATTAAAGATAATTCTAATAGACTAAAAAACCCCTCTCCTTTAAGATTTCAAAACATATGGATTCAACAAATTAATTTTTTTAATGTTGTAGCTAATAATTGGAAAGCTCATTTCCATCCTGATAATTCGATTATGGTGATGAATAGACTTTGGTTTCAACTTAAAAGACTTAAACAAAATTTGGGCTAGTGAAATAAGCATTATTTTAAAAACCTATTTGCTAATATTAAACATATGGAAAAATTAGTTTGTGATCTTGAAGTCTCTGTTATTTTTGATCCTTCTAAGATTACAGACTTGACTAAGGTGAAAGATAAACTTATTAAATTCCAAAATATGGAAGAGACTTATTGGCGCCAAAATGTTGCTAGTAAACATATTATGGATGGTGTGAATACTAGTATTTCCATGCTTTGTTAATGAAAGAGATTTAATAATATTCAAAAAATTAAAAAATGATGGAGATTATCTATGAAGAATAATGATATTAAGGAATATTATTACTTACTTTAGAAATATGCTTAATAAAATTGCTCTTATGAAGCTATTTCTTAGTCGATTCCTTATTATTACTAATGATAATAATGATTTGTTTACCATTGTGCTTAATGAAGATGAAATTTTCAAAGTTCTAAATAACATGAACATAGATTCTGTTGCTGGTCCAAAGGATTTCACTACTCAATTCTTTCAAAAATGTTGCTTTATCATTAAAAATGGTTTGATTAAGGCTGTGATTGATTTTTTTAATGGTAATCCTTTTATATATTTTTCTAATACTTATTGTTCTCATATGAAAGATTATCGGACTATTGGGTGATTTTAGACCTATTAGTCTTTGCACCTTCTTCAATGCGATTTCCAAAATTCTTAAAATTAGTTAGTTTACTTAATAGAATTATCTCTCTCTGGCTTTATTAGAGGTAGATCCATTTTGACAATATTTTAATTGCCCAAGAATTAATTCAGGATCTTGATGCAAGACTAGTGGTGGCAACATTCTTTTCAAATTATATATTATCAAAGCCTTTGATAACATCTCTTGGGATTTCCTTTTCCATATTCTAAATTTATTTGGATTTTTTAATAAATTTGTTTTTTTTTAAAATTATATTAATAATGCCTAGTTTTTAATTTTGCTTAATGGGGAAGCCTTGGGTTTCTTTCCTCTTCCACTTGATAAGATCCTCTATCTCTTGCTTTATTTATTATTATTGTTGAGTTCTTATCTAGGAGCATCAATGATTTATTCTTAAATATTCTTAGTACGTACTATAGAACTCTTAGTGGTCTTCCTATTTCCCATTTAGGTTTTGTAGATAATTTCTTTATTTTTTGATGCTTCTATTCATCACATCAAGCATCTCAAGTCTTTTTAAATAGATTTGGTAGAGAAAGTGGCCATTATCTATCAATGATAACAAAATTTATTTTATCAGTTCCTCTAGTATCTCTAATAATAAAATCAATCAAATCATGCATATCACTAATTTTAAACATCAACACTTACCTCTTAAGTACTTGGATGCTCCGCTCTTTAAAGGCCAGAAACATTCCCATCTCTTTGACAAGTTAATTCAAAAAATTTCAAATAAAATTTATATTGGGTAATACCATTTACTTTCCTTTGGTGGTAGGCTCACTATTCCTAAAAGCACTCTCAACTCAATGCCTTTTTATTTGATTCAAACTATTATCCCCACTAATGCTACACTTATAATTGATGGTTTGCTTAACAAATTTTTTAGGGGCTCAATAATTCTACCAAAGAATGCATTGGACATCTTGGCATAAATGATGTGGTCCTTTGGGAGAAGGTGCTCTTGGTTTGCTTATTAGCTATCCTTCTTCTCTCAAAAGCTTTGGTGGGATTTTAAAAAGAATGATAGCCTTTAAGCTAATTTTATGATGGAAAAATATTGACAAGGTAAACACCCACTTAACTGTGCTTATAAAGTTGGTGACTCTCCAATTTGGAAAAGGCTTTGCTCAATTAAATGGGTTGTTGAATCATTAATATCTTGAGGTATTCTGTCAGATTCTTCCTTCTTTTGGCAAGATAATTGGATTGGAAATGACTCTATTGACACCATTTATGTACCCACTCTACTACTGCTATCAAAGTTAATTCCTTTTGGGTTAATAACAATTAGAAAGAAAGCAAACTTGAGAATTATCCCTATTTCTCTTTTTGACAACTTTAGAAATATCTCCATTTCTTCTAACATACATAATCAAATTTTTTCTAAGCTTTCTTATAATTATGACTTTGTTCTTAAAGAGGTTTGGAATTTTATTTGAGATAAAAAGAACCCCTCTAATATTTTCTTGAACTTTGGAATAATATCATTCTCATTTCCCATTCAGTTTTAGTTTGGAGGATTTTGAATAACTTTATTCCCGTGGACTCTTTGCTTTGGACTAAAGGGTTTTACTTACCTTCAAAGTGCTATTGTTGCTTTCATATTTAAAATGTAAGTCATATTTTTTTGTCAATGGTGCTATTGCTTCTAAATTATGGTTTTGGTATGATGCTTTATTTAATACCATCTATTTTTAGGGTTCTCTTTCTTTATATCAACTTCTTGAAGTATATTTCAAAAATACAATGAAAGGTCATATCAAAGTTTTAATTACTATTACCCTTATCTAGTACATCTGGATGGACAGAAATGATGATAAAATATCATGATATTCCTATGAACCATAAAAGAATCCTAGCTCAAACTAAAGAAAATATTCATGCTCTTTTTAATGCCAATCTTATTAGTAATATTTATTTTAGAGGTTATAAATTTGTGGCTAAAAAATTTGGTATCATTTTGCTTGGGCTTGACTCTTGTAAAAGTGCTAGAATTATCAATTGGATCAAACCTAAAGACAATTTGATTAAAGTGAATACTGATGGTTCTGTTTCTTTCAATAAATATAGCTGTGGTGGTATCCTTAGGGATTCTAAAGGTACTGTCATTTGTGTTTTTTCTAATCCTTTCAAAGCTTGTTCTATTATTTTTGTTGAGCTTATGGCTCTTATTAAATCTATTAAAATTTGTTTGAATAGAGGTTTCCTCAACATCTGGATTGCAGTTGATGCTGTCATGCTTCTTGACATGCTTAATTCTAATAGAAATGGGAATGCTAAATTATTTTATCTTATTAATCATACTAAAAATCTTCTTTCTCAAGTTTATTTGAAAATTTCCCACATTCTTTGTGAAGGTAATGCTTGTGCTGATTACTTAGCTAACTTTGGTACCAACTTAACTGAGTTCACTTTATTTGACAACCAAACATTGTCTAAACTATTAAAAGGTTTGCTTAATCTGGATAATATTGGATTGCCTTATCTCAGATTATAAATTCTTGGCTTGGTTTTTGTTGTTGTTTTTTGATGATCTTTTCCTTTTGGTTGCCCCTTGTTAAACCCTCTTTGGGTTATGGCTATCTACTTATTTTCTCTCTTTGGCCTGAGCTGGGTTATGTTTTTGATCTCTTACTTTTGGATTGGCCTTTTTTTACGGTGCTATTGTAAGTGCTAGGTTGTTTAGTTTTCATCTTGGTGGCTTCTATCTCTTTGGCTAGTTGTTTACCATAATTTTCACTTGGCTATTTTTATATTCTCCTTTTGGGTTGTGGCTATGGTTGTTGCAGGTTTTTTTTTTCTATATGGGTTTTGCCACTTTTCTAGGCTGCTTGCTAACTTACCTTAGTTGGATATGTTGCTATTGTGTTTGACATAGTGGCTTTATTGTTTGGCTGGCTATTTTGGCTATTTTTTCATTTTTTTTGTTGGTGATTGATCTGGGGGGCTGTTGGTGGTTTATCTCTGGCTTGATTTTGGCATGGTGGAGGTTATTGGTTGGTTATTATTTTCTCTATTTTGTTGACAGTGCTTGGTGGTTGGTTTTGTTAATTTTGTTTTGTTTCTTTTGGTTATGGTTTTAACCACCTCCTGTATTATCCTTCCTCTCCTGGCTGCAGTGGCTTTGGGTTTGGGTATTATTCTAGATTGGCTAGTTGAAGGCTATTTTGTGGCTATTAGTTTGCCTCGGGTGCTGGTGGCTTAGTTGGGTGCCTTTATTGCTACTATTCCTGTTGGTTGGCTTGTAGTTTGTCTTCTTGGGCTATACTTTTTTTTGACTTTGGTTGTTCTACTTACGGATCAAATTTTCTTTTGCCTTGGTTGGGTTTGGTGGATATTATCTTCTACCCTTTCCCGGATGTGTTGGGTGATTTTGGCTTGATGACTTTATTGGTCTTTACTGCGTCTTCTATTATGGTGGTTGGCTAGGAGGATATGTTGGTAGTTTGGTTGGTTGTATGGCTGTAGTTGGTTGGAGGGTGGTTCTTTTTATTTTACTCCTATGGTGAGCTCTAAAACCCTGGTGTTCTTTCTATGACTGTATTCTAGTTTCCTACTTTATTTTTTCTCTCTTGTTGCAGTGACCCCTTTTCTTATTTGGGTGGTAGCTTTTTCTACCCCCCTTTTGATTAGGCTAGGTGTTTTTACTAGCTCTATTTTCTTCTTTATTGGTGGAGGATATGAGCACTTGTGTTTTTCTTTTTTTTGCTCTTATTTGTCTCTGGTTTGTGTTGTAACCCTTATCATGATGCTTGATCCTTTTGATTTTCTTAATCTTTTTTGGTGGTGGCTTTGGGGTGCTCCTACTATATTGCTTCTATCCCTGATGGTAGGTTGATTATCTGCCTTATTAGGCTTGGTTGTTCTGGTGGCTTGGTGGTTGGCTGTTATGTTTGCTATTTGGATGATTTTCTAGCCTTGTTGGATGATGGACTTTAGATGATGGGCTATACGAGGTATGCTGGCTATGATGACCTTGATGTTTCCCAATCTTTCTTCTTTTTTGGTACTATATGTAATGTAGCCCTTCTCTAAAGTTTGGATGCTTACATATAGTGTTTCTTGAGATGATTATGCGAGCTTGAGTCTTTCCTTTAATTTACTCCTTTTATTTTCTCTTACTTTTTATGCTCACTTGCAGGTGGATCTTGTTGGTATCAGAAAAACCAAATGAAGTTTGCTGCTACTCACATGGATTTTCTACTATTGATTTTTTTGTTTTTCTTTTGCTTTCTTTCCTTCATTATTGTAATAGTTAAGGGGTTCATCTCTTTAGAATTTATTATAGCTCTTTGAGAATTAGCTTTGATATTTACCCCCTCTAAGGACTTTGTACTTTTTCTTTGTGGTAATAAAATTTCCCTAATTTCCTAAAAGAAAACCTAACCCTAAACCCTAAACCCTAAACCCCAAACCTAAACTAAACCTAAAGTAACTAAATAGATTAAAAATAAACCTAAACCTAAAACCTAACAAAACTAAACCTAATCCTAAACCTAAACCCTAAGAATGGGTAGAACCTTGATAGTAGGAACATAACCGTCAACTAGGCTCAATCTAGATCTAGCAATGGAGGTGAAGGTGAAGGCAGTGGTTATCGCAGTGGTGGTGGGGGATCTAGAGGTGCTGGTGGATATGGAGGTGGTGGTAAGAGCAATGGTGGTTATGGAGAGGTTACAGCCGTGGTGGTGGCGGAGGGAGAGATTGGGGGATATGATGGTGGATCTCACTATTCAAGAGGTCGTGGTGGTTTTGATAAGAACTAGAGAAACTGAAGAATGGCTAATATGATTTACTACTTATGGAACTAAGTCTTTACATTAGGGATGGTTCTAGTTATCTAGGGTTTTTGGTTTTCTCTATGCATGCTCATTTTTTTTATTTATGTCATTGCTTGTGTCTTAGAAAACTTGGTGTGCTACGTGGTTGATGAAATCGAAAAGAAGAAATGTTGAATATGAATTTATTCTTTGTTAAAAAAAAACCAAAAACCCTAAACCCTAAACTAAAACTTGAACCCTAAACCTAAAACCTAAACCCTAAACCCTAAAAACCTTAAACCCTAAAACCTAAACCCTAAATATTGAACTCTTCTAATGTTTTCATTAAGCTTTAGAATAATATCATTCCCAGTTTTTATTCCGTATTAACTTGGAGGATTTTAAATAACTTTACACCTATTGATTCATTGCTCTGGATTAAAGAGTTTAACCTACCTTCTAAGTGTTTTTATTACTTTCATATTGAAAATGTTAATTATGTTTTTGTTAATGGGACTATTGCTTCTAAATTATGGATTTGGTATGATGATTTATTTAACACTAACTATTTCCATGGCTCTCTTTCTTTATATCAACTTCTTGAAGTTTGTTTCCACAAAACTATGAAAGGTCATATCAAAGTTCTTATTGTTATTACCCTTATTTGGTTCATTTGGATGGATCGAAATGATGCTAAATATCATAGTATCCCTAAGAACCATAAAAGGATCATTGCTAGAACCAAAGAAAAAAATTCATAGTTTGTTTAATGCTAATCGCATTAATAATATCCAATTTAGAGGTATAAATTTATGGCTAAAAGATTGGGTATCACTCTGTCGGATGTTTCTTTTAGTAAGAGTGCTAGGATTATCCATTGAATCAAACCTAAAGTGAACTTTATTAAAATAAATACTAATGGCTCTATTTCCTCTAATAAATATGGTTAAGGTGGTATTCTTAGGGATTACAGAAGATTTGTCATCTGTTCTTTTGCTTATCCCCTTAAAGAAAGTTATGTTATTTATGTTGAGCTTATGGCGATTAATAAATCTATTGATATTTTTGTGAACAAAGGCATCTTTAACATTTGGATTGAAGTTGATGCTCTTATTTTACTTGACATGCTCAATTCTAATAAAATGGGGAATGCTGACCTATTTTACCTTCTTAATCACACTAAAAGCCTCCTCTCCTAATTTTGCTATGAAATTTCTCATATTCTTTATGAAGGTAATGCTTGTGCAGATTTCCTAGTCAATTTGGGTGCTAAATCAAATAAACTCACTCTATTTGATAATCAAAATTTACCTAAGATGTCGAGAGGCTTTGTCAATCTAGATAACACTGTATTTACTTACCTCAGATTTTAATGTTTGTCTTAATTTTGTTGGTTTTTTGCTTTGGTGGTTTCCTTATGTCTGGTTATTGCTTATTTCTTTTGTGTTGCCCCTTGTTAGGATGAGTCCTTATTGTTCTTCTTTAGGGACCTAGCTATCATCATTTTCTATGAGTGCTACCTTGATGTTTTGGTGGCCTCCTATTAGGTTATGCCTTTGCCTAAATTTGGCTTTTCCCTTTTTTTAATTATTGTTGGTTTTGCCTCTAATTTTGATTGGCTTTTCCTTACCTGAGAAGGATTTTCTACTTTTGTGGTTGGGCCTGGTGGATGCTATTGTTTGCTTCTACCCTTTGTCTGGCTATCTTGGATGGTTATTATTTGATGGCTATTATTGATCTTTTCAATATTGACTCTGTGCTGGGATTTTTGGTGGTTGTTCTATCCTTTTCCTATTTTTTCTTGGTGGCTTTTCTTTGTTGGTTACCCCCTCTACCTTATGGTTGGAAGGTAGCTGATAGGTGGTCATTGATTTTCTATTTTCTCTTTGGTTGTTGCTAGTGGGTTGGTGGTCCTCCCAGGCTGGCTCGACTTTTTGTCTAGCTGGGAGAATACCATCTTATTTCTTGTTTGTTTTTGGTGGCCTTCTGTTGGGTTGTAGCTATGCTTGTTCCCTATGTTGGGATTGCCTCTCTTTTAGGTGGATATTATGGTATTATTTGGTTGTGGTTTTGGTTTGGTTTTTTGGTTGGTTATGTTTGTTGGTTTTTTTGTGGTTTGTTGGTTTTCTTTTTTTCTTTTTTTGGTAGTTATTTTATTTGGTTTGTTTTTTTTTGTTTGGTGTTTGGTTGGTTGTTATTATATTTGAGGCTAGTGGGTTGGTGTATTCTTGTTTTGTGGTGGTGTTTGGTTGTCTTGGTGTTTATTTTTGGTTTGGGTTTGGCTTGCAAGTTTGGTTGGATGTGTTGGTGGTTGGGTTGGCTTCTTGGTTTGTAGTGGTGGCTTGGCTATTTTTCTACACATGGTGGTGATTTTACGGATGCCCTTTTTGGTCTCCTTATGGATGGTTTTCCCTCTCAGTTTGTTGTTTTCTTATTCTTTGTCTTTTATTTGAGTTGGAGGCTTTCACTATTTTTTATTTCTTGCCTCCTTTGTTTTGGTTGGATTGGTTGCCGCTGTTAGTGTTGGCCTTTCTCTTTGACTTGGTTTTGAATTGCTGGTGTTTTGGAGATAGTTGTGGAATGTTGTCTTGGTTTTAGGCTACTATTAGTGTTTTTTCTGGTCACACTTGTGGGATTGTTTCTATCCATGGTGGGTTTGCTATCTGGGTACTGTCTTGGTTGCTGCTCTTTCATTTTTGTTGTAGTGTCTTTATTGATGATCCTTCCTTTCTAGTTTGGTGGCCTTTATTTGGCTGGGAGACTTTGTGGGCTAGTTATTTCTATTATTTTGGATGCTGGTACTAAAGACTTGTTGATTATCACTCTTTGACTGAATGCCTTCATCAAGGTAAGTGGGCTATGATGGCTAGGATGATTCCCTACTATCTATTAGCTGGTAGCATTATATGTGACTATAACCCGCCTTTTGAAGTTGGGATGCTCACATATGTGGTTGCCCCTTAAGATGATGATGACTGAGCCTAAGCCTTATTCGAAAGTTTTTTTCTTATTTTGTTCTTTATTTTGTGCTTAAGCTTGATTGATTTTATACTTATTTCTTCCTTTAGTTGTTTGTGATTCGTTATAGGTTAAGGGTATTATCATTTGTGCTTAAAGGGTTATCGTGTTATTGTTGATTAGTTCCTTTACTATTTTTATGAGTTGTATTGCTCTTTTAGTGTATTTCTATTATTTCTATTTTAATTTCTCTTTTATTGTACTTAGATAGGGATTTTGCTTTTTGAGTGGTAGATCTTTGAGCTTCACCCCTATTAAGGACCTTGTACCCTTCTTTTTATGGTAATAAAATTCTTAATTCCTCCTAAAACCCTATAAAACCCTAAACCCTAAACTAATAAAATTAAAACCCTAAATAAAAAATTAAAAAAAACCTAAAACCTAAACTAAAATAAAACTAAAAAAATAAAACTAAATAAACCTAAAACAGCAATACGTAATAAAAACCAAAAAACCTAAACCTAAAGAAAATAAAATAAAATTAAAAATTAAATTAAAATAAATAAATAAAACCTAAACTAAATAAAAAAAATAACAAACCTAAATAAATTAAAACTAAACCTAAAATAAAATAAAATAAACCTAAAATAAAATAAAATAAAACTAAATAAAAACATAAACCTAAAAAATAAACCTAAAATAAAACCTAAAATAAAATAAAATAAAACTTAAACCCTAAACTAAAACTAAACCTATAATAAAATAAATAAACTTAAACCTAAACTAAAAACTAAACAAAAATAAATAAAATCTAAACCTAAACCTAAAATAAACTAAACCTAAACCTAAACCTAAAAATTAAATAAAATAAACTAAAATAAACCTAAATCTAAACTAAAAAATAAAACCTAAAATAATAAAATAAAACCTAAAACCTAAAAGAAAATAAAATAAAACCTAAACCTAAACATAAAATAAAATTAAACGTAAAACCTAAAAATAAAATAAAATAAAACTAAACTAAAATAAACCTAAACATAAACCTAAAATAAAAAAAACTAAAATAGAACCTAAACTAAAATAAATTAATTTAAAAAAATAAACTATACTAAATAAAATAAAATAAACCTAAAGAAAATAAAAATAAAAATAAAACTAAAATATATAAAAAAAAACTAAATATAAACCTACCTTTATAATTTTAAAATAATAAAAAAACCCCAGTGACCCTACCAACCCAAAACTAAACCTAATCCTACACCACTAAGATCCAAGCTAAACCCTAAACCCTAAGATCAACCTTGGGACCCAGCCATTGTGGCCCCCAAACCCTAATAAACCCTAATAAACTAAAAAAACTTAAACCTAATATATAAAAGATAAGAAAACATAAACTAAATGGCCCTAAACCTTAAAAGATAAAGATAAATAAAATAAACTAAACTAAAATAAAATAAATAAAACTTAAACTAAACTAAAATTAAAATAAACATAAAATATAAATAAAATAAACAAATGAATGTAAAATAAAAATAATACAAAAATAAATAAAATAAAACTAAATAAAACCTAAACCTAAAAATAAATCTGGACCCTAAACTAAAACCTAAACCTAAATTAAAATAAAATACATAAACTAAAATAGATAAATAAAAAAATACCTACAACCCAAAACATAAACTTCCACACCACAAAACCCTACCCTAAACCCAGGCCTAAACTAAAGGCCCTCCTACTAAAAAACTCCTAGGCTAATTAGGCCTCCTAACTATCCTCAGGCCAGGCCCTGGAATCTGCAGCCACTTGGGCCCTACTGGGCCCTGGGCCTGGGCCCTAGGCCCCTAAAACCTGGGCCTGAGCCTTACCCTGGGCCCTGGGCCCTGACCTTAACTCTCCCCAGTACTGACCAGGCCACTGGGCCTGGGCCCTAAAAACTGGGCAAGAGGCTGACTATAAATAAAATATAAAATAAACTAAACCCTAAACCTAATAAAATAAAATAAAAATAAAACTAAATAAAATAAATAAATAAAAACCTAAACTAAACTAAAAAATAAAATAAACCTGAAAATAAAAACCTAAATAAACTCGTGGAATTAAAATAGACCTAAAATGCATAAAATAAAACTAAGAAAAATCTAAACCTAAAATAAATAAAATATAAATAAATATAAACCCTAAACTAAAAGAACATAAACCTAAATAAAATTAAAATTAAACAAAATAAACTAAACTAAATAAATAAAACCTAAACCAACCTAAAAAATATACCTAAACCTAAACCTAAATAAATAAAATACTAAAATAAATTTAAACCTAAACTAAAATAAAATAAAAATAAATCTAAAATAAAACTTAAAACCTAAACCTAAAAAAAAAAAACCTAAACCTAAAACTAAAATAAAAAAATAAAACCTAAACTTTAAAATAAAATAAAAATAAAACTAAACAAAATAAACAACTAAACCTTAACCTAAAAATAAACTAAAATAAAGAACCTTAAATATAAATAAACTAAACTAAAAATAAAAAATAAATGAATAAATATAAATAAATATTAAATAAACTAAACCTACTGGTTTGGATTTAACAAAAGCCCTAAACCACACTAAACCCTAACCTAAACCCTAAAAGGCTCACAACCCACCCCCTGGGCCTACCACTACCCTACCCTACCCACCTTAACCCTGGGCCACAGGCTAATATGATCCTAAAATAAAAAACCTACCTAGATAAACCTTAAATAAACTAAAGATAAACCCACCTAAAATACAAAGAAAACTACACCTAAACCTAAATTTACCTAAACCACTTGACCTAAAACCTAAACCTACTGACTAAAATAATAAATAAAATAAATAAACCTAAACTGACCTAAACCTAAAAAATAAACTAAACTAATAATCAATAAATTAAACTAATACACCTAAACTAAATAAACCTAAATACCTAAACTACCTAAACTAAACTAGGCCTAAATGCCCAAAACTAAACTAATAAAACTAAACTAAAACCCTAAATCTAAAATCCTAAACCTAAATAAAACCTAACTTCTAAAAATAAACCTAAACCAACTTAAACCTAAAATAACCCTAAAAATAAACCTAAACCTAAAAAAAATTAATAAAATGAACTAAAATCAAAATCAAAACCTAAAAAACTAAAATAAAATCCTAAGATAAATAAACATAAATAAATAAAAGATAAACTAAAATAAATAAATGAATATAAAATAAAATAAACCTGGACCTATAGTTTGCTTATTTTCTATAAACCCTAACCTGCATCTTACCCTAATCCTAACCTAAACTTAACTAACCACAGCCTAAATCTACTAAATGCTCCCACCACTGGCGTACCCTAAACTGGGCCATGACCCTAGGCCCTGGGCCCTGTAATCCTAGGCCCTGAGCCACTAAATCCTAAACCCTCACTAACCTTTTAAACCAAAAAACAACCTAAACCCAGGCCCACCATCCACTAATGATAACCTAAATCTAAACCTAAAGATCCTGGGTTTTAAACCTGGGCATCCAGGCCCTAAACCCTAACCCTGGGCCCCACCACAACCCTCCACTTAAAAGGCCACTACCACTAAACTCTACTCCTACCATACCCTGGGCTCTAAACCTAAACAAACCCTACCACTAGACCTCCCTCCTGGCCCTGGACCCTCCCTACCATAGCCATAAACCTAAATCTTAAACCTACCTTGATCTTTGTCTTTTCCTTAGTTTAAGATAAATTTGGGACCTTGTTTATTTTATGGATAAAACTGCTTTAATGGGGTTTCCAAAAAAAAATAAAAATAAAAATTAAAATAAAAAAAAATAAAAAAATAAAAAAGAAAAAAAATAAAACCATAAATTAAACCCTAAAAAAAAAATCCTAAACCTAAACTAAATAAAATCTAACATTAAAATAAATAAAAAAAACCTACCTAAATAAAATAAAACCCAAACCTAAACAAATCTAAAATAAAAGAAAATAAAAAGAACAAAACTAAAATAAATAAATAATAACCAAAACTAAACTAAAAAAATACACCTATAAATAAATAACCTAAATAAAATAAAAATTGAACATAAAATTAAAATAAAATAAAATAAAAACATAAACCTAAAAAAAGAAACCTAGAAATAAAGAAAAAACCTAAACCCTAAATAAAAAATCACAAACCTAAATAAATAAAATACATAAACCAACTAAGATTAAACTAAAATAAATAAACCTAAGCATACATAAACCCAAACCCTACTCCATAATCACTCACTGATAAAGACCTACCCTAAACTAAATCCCCACCATCTAAGCTGAGCCTGTGCCCATGAGCTACCACAGGCCCAACTGACAGACCCACAGGCCCTGGGCCCTCTAAACCTTAAACTAAATCTTGACTGGGCCTGTCTGACCCTCCAACACCAACCAGGCCCTGGGCCTGACCTGGGCCTAAAACTCCCACACTCCTGGGCTCTTCCCAACCCTGGGCCTACTTACAGGCCTTGGGCCCTGGGCCCTGAATACTCACCTTAATCTTAAGACCTAAACTAAACTTACATACCAAGATAAATAATAATAAACTAATAAATAAAATAAACTTAAAAAACCTAAACCTAAACTAGCCTAAAAAAAATAAATGATAAAAAATAAGAACTAAATAAAATAAAATAAATAAACTAAACTAAACTAAAACAAAATAAACATAAAAATAAAAAAACCTAAATAAAATAAAACTAAACATAAAATAAAAAATAAAATAAAATAAAACTAATAACCAAAAAAAAAATACAATAATAAAACCACAAAAAATAAAAAATAAACTAAACCCAAAACTAAAAAAAAAATGCCTAAACCTAAAATAAAAGATAAACATAAACCCAACTAAATAAATAAAAACTCAACCTTAAACCCTACCTAAACCCTAAACCCTAAATAAAACCCTAAACCTAAAATAAATAATATAAACCACAACCTTAAACTAAACTAAAACTAAAATAAAATCTAAAAAAAAAAATAACTAAATATAAATAATAAAATAAACCTAAACTAAACCTAAACTAAACCTAACTAAACCTAAAATAAAAATAAAAAACTAAATAAATAAATAAACCTAAACTATCTAAAAATAAAATAAACCTAAATAAATCTAATTAAAATAAATAAATGTAAAATAAAATAAACATAAAATAAATAAAATCAAAATAAATAAAATAAACCTAAATTAAATAAATAAAACCTACCTAAAAAAATAAACCTAAATATAAAATAAAATCAAACCTACTACAAAATGAACCTAAGATAAATATTAAAATAAACATAAACCTAACTAATATAAACTAAATAAAAAACACTACCAACTAAAATAAAACCTAAACTTAAACTAATTAAAATAAAAGAAATAAATAATATATAAAATAAAAAATCTAAAATAAAATAAACCTAAACTACATAAAAATAAAATAAATAATAAATAAAACTAGTAAAATAAATAAAGCCTAATTAAACTAAAATAATAAAAAATAAAAACCTAAATAAAATAAAACCTAAATGTTAATAAAAAAAAATAAAATAAAATAAATAAAAATAAACCTAAACTAAAATAAATCTTAAAATAAAACCTATAAAATAAAATAAGCCAAAAAATAAAACTATAAAAGACCTAAACTAAAATAAAACCTAAACTTAAACTAAAATAAACTAAACTAAAATAAATAAAACTCTAAGCTAAATATACTATTAAAACCTAAACTAAATAAAATAATAAACTAAAAATAAACCTAAACTTAAACTAAAAAAATAAAATCAAAAAATAAACCTAAAATAAAACCTAGAACCTAAACCAAAAAAAAAAAAATATTAACCTAAACTAAAAGTATAAAATTTAAAATAAACTGGATGAGTAAAAATAAAATAAAATAATAACTAAATGAAAACCAATTAAAATAAACCTAAACCTAAAATAAACCTAAAAAATAAATAATAAACCTAAACAAAATAAAGAAATAAAATTAAAAATAAAACCTAACCAGTAAACAAAAACTAGCCAAATGAAAGAAAAATAAACCTAAACCTAAACTGATAAACTAAACCAAAATAAACCTAATGTACCTAAGATAAACTGACCTACCTAAACTAAATATAAATGAAAACAAACCTAAAATGACTAAAAATAAAACCTAAAATAAAAATAAAATTAAACCTACCTAAAATAAAATCTAAACCTAAACCTAAACTAAAAATAAACCTAAACCTAAAACATAAATAAATAAACTAAAATAAACAATACAACATAAACATAAAAACCTAAAACCTAAAATAATAAACCTAAAAGATAAAAAAAAACCTAAACCTAAATAATAAAAACAAAATAAAATAAAACCTAAACTAAAATCTAAACTGAAAAATAAAATAAAATAAAAACTAAAATAAATACAACTAAGAAATAAAATAAAAATAAGAATAAAAAACCTACATAAAATAAGAACTAAATGTAAATTATAAAAAAAACCTAAAATAAAATAAAATAAAACTAAATAGAAATAAAACTAAAAAAAAAAAAAAATAAATAAATAAAATTGAATAATTAAAAAACCTAAACCTAAAAGAAAAATATAACAAAATAAAAACTTAATCCCATAGTTAGAAAAAAGTATTATTATTGTGAATTACATTTAATTCAAGTTTAGATCATTTTTTACATCTTAACCAAGTCTAGGTCTACCTGCCTTTCTTAACATAAAAATAATGCATCTATTCTCCTAATTGGGTCATGGATGGTGACGCTTTATGTAAAAAAATCATCTAATACTCCTAACTGGGGCTACTCAACTTTTTAAACATACTCATTCTATCTCTAGGGTAAAAACTCATCCAAGCATCCTCATCTGTAACTTAACTTAGTCTTATGTTTCTCTATTGGTTTTGCACCATAAGTCATTAAGGTCTTACCACCATCTTATAAAATTTTCCCTTAAGTTTAAGTTGAACTTTTATCACATAATAGGCCAGATACATTCCTCCACTTCAACCATCCAACTTCTACTAATAACATCTCCATCTATTTCAATTTTGAACAATAGAGCCTAAACCTAAACTCACTCTTATTAATGACTTGATCTAAGTCACCTACCATAAAACTTCTACAACTAAAATTACACTCCATATTCAATTTTTGATCTACTTAAATGAAAACCTTTAACTAAAGTTGACCTCCATAATTCAAGTTTCTATTGGACTCCTCTCTAGTCTTATCAACAAGAAGAATGTCATAAAAAAAGCATACACCAAGGTACATCTTCTTGTAAAAAAAGAAATAACTAAAATAAAAGATAAGGGCTTAAGGTTGATCCTGATGTAATCCTGAAATAGGAAAATATTTTTCAATCCTCCTTGTGTTTGGGCAAGTACTTAGTATATATATCCTTAACTTGAATATAACCAATATTAACTTTCTATTTAGAACTCTCCAAAGAACATCTCTTAGACTTTATCATAAACAATAAATATATCATATGTAGATCCTATTTTCTCTATGCTTATCAAACCTCTTAACAAATGTATAACATCCATAGTAGATCTACACATGAAAAACCATTGTGAGAAACTTCTATATCACATCATAAAAATCAAATAATAATGTATGGCATTAACTTAATTCCTCTATAATTTGCCTTGTGCATCACCTTTATTCTTAAATATAGGAACCAACAAACTCTTTCTCCACTCATCTAGAATCTTTTAGTCTTTAAAATAACATTAAAAGATTTGTAAGAAATTCCTTGATCTCTAAACATTTCCACACTTGGAATATTATACCTTGCACATTTCATTTTCTTTAAAGCTTCACTAACTTTTACTAATGATAAAAATTCTATTTTGTTTAGGTATTATTGCTAAAATCATACTTTCAGATCCTTCATTGAAAGTTCATTAAAATACCTCATGCTTTTCTAAGAAAAGCACTTTATTATTTTCATCCTTAATACCCTTCTGCCTAAAATCTACTTTATATATCTTTCTTTGGTATCTAATCTATTGTATAAATCAATAAAAGCTAACTTTTGCATCATATATTGCTTTCTTAGAATCTCTAGCCATTTTATATCTTTCCCAATTCTAATTACCTAAAAATTTTATAAACTTCTTATTTCTTATTTTTTCATGACTCCACCAATATACTTATTAAAAAACTTTTCCTTTTGATTCACCTACATCTTTAGCAACTGCTTTGATATTTTTTCCACATAACTAGCTTCCTTATGAACATCCCAAACTCTAATTTCTTGAGCTTGATCTTAAAATATTTTTATTTGTGTAAAATCTAATAGATAATAATTTAGTTTATTTTTCTCTTAAAATCTAAAACTAATATTGCTAAAATTTCACTTGGAATGACTCTTTACAATCTAAGATCTATTTTTCTTATCAAAAAAATCAATCTGTTTTACTAGATCCATTTTTTATAATAATATGTTCATCTCCTTAAATAAAGTATTAATTCTAAATCATAAAGCAAAATCTAATATAGTCCTTCTTCATTAGTCACTCCAAATCCATAACCACCATGAATACTTTAAAATCTTCTACCACTCTACCAACATGTCCATTTAAATCTCCCCAATAAATACTTCAAAGGTATCTTTTGTATTAATCCCTAATTCATTCCAAAATTTTTCTTTTGAGCTTACCTCCAAACCTACTTGAGCATAGACACTTATAACCTTGATAATCTTAGTATCAACAATAATCTTTAAAGCTATAATTCTATCTCCACATCTATTAATACTTATAACATTATCCTTCAAACTTTTATCTATAATCACACCTACACCAGTTTGACTAAATACCAAAGTTTAAAACCTATCAATCTCCTTGGCCTTCTCACCAACCCATTTAGTTTCTTGAACACATTAAATATTTATCTTTCTATGAACCATAATATTTATTAATTCCATTAATTTACTTGTAAATTCCAAGATCTTAACCTAATTCTAGTTTCATGGATTAACTTCTTTTCGCATCTATCCATAATGTGGGAACCTTGTATTTAAATAAAATATCTGAACATATTCAAAAGAGCTAACTAGATGCTAAATTAACACAATGATTTAAAGGATTCATGTCATGATTATTTTGACAAATACAACTACCTAATACCACTTTTGCATCCATTACTATAAATGGTAGTGTTAAACCTAAAAGAAAAATAAAATAAATAAAATAAAATAGACCTAAACCCAAACCATTAATACTTCCAAAAACAATGTGTTATAAATAAGAACTAAACATAAAATAAATAAAAAAACCTAAAATAAAATAAAATAAAAACTAAATAGAAACATAAACCTAAAAAACATAAAAATAAATAAAATAATAAAATATAAAAAAAAAAACCTAAACCTAAAAATAAAATAAATAAAATAAAACCTAAACCTAAACTAAAATAAACTAAACTAAAATAAACCTAAACTAAACCTAAAAATACTAAATCTAAACCTAAACCTAAACTAAATAAAATAAAATAAAGTAAAAATGAACCTAAACCTAGCCTAAAAAAATAAAACCTAAAAATAAACATAAAATAAAAATCTAATACCTAAACTTAAACAAATAAAATAAAACCAAAATAAACCTAAAAATAAAAATAAAACCTAATCTTAAAAAATAAAATAAAATAAAACTAAATAAAATTCATAAACCTAAACCTAAAAAATAAATTAAAATAAAACTAACTAAAATAAATAAACCTTTAATAAATTAACTAAATAAATAAAAAAAATAAACCTAAATAAAATAAAAAATAATAAAACAAAATAAATAAAAAATACACTAAATAAACCTAAACCTACTAGTTTACTTAATACTTTTTTTTAAAAAAAAACCCTAAACCCTAAATCCTAAACCCTAATTCTAATAATAAGAAAATAAAAAAAACTAAACTAAATAACTAACTAAAAATACTAAACTAATAAATAAATAAAAATAACTAATAATATTAATAATAAAACTAACTAAATAACTAAATAATAAAAATTAATAATAATAATAACTAACTAACTAATAATAAATAATAAATAATAAAACTAATAACTAATAATAAAACTAACTCAATACTACCTAACTAAATAAAATATTAATAATAATAATAAACTAAAAACTATATAAAACTAATAATAAACCATCTAACTAAACTAATAATATATATAATAATAATAAAATCTAATAAAACTAAACCATAAACTAAACAAGAACTAATAATAAACTAATAAACTACCATAACTAAACTAATAAACTAATAAATAAACTAATATAAATACAAACTAATAATAAAACTACCACTAACTAAACTAAATAATAATAAACCACTAATAATAATAATTAAACTAAATAAATAAATAACTAATAATAATTAAACAAACTAATTAATAAATTAACTAAAATAAACTAAACCCCAATAAACTAAACAAATAAACTAATAAAACTAAACCTAACAAAAACTAACCTAATACTAATAAACTAAACTAACTAACCTAATTAAACTAAACTACCTAAAGTAAACATAAAATAATAATAAACTAATAATAACCTAAAACTAATAAAACCTAATAGTAACTAATAAACACTAAACCAAAAACATAAACCCTAAAACTAAACTAAACCCTCTTATTAATATATATTGGGATCCCTCTTATTCTTTTTGAGTTTTTGATCGCTTTCTCTCTTGGATTCCCTATAGATTGTCGGTCTTTGGCCGATCTCGACCTATTCTTATCATGGCATCGGCTTCATTAAATCCATGGTGCAAATCCCATGTTTCGATGGATCCCACTAAGGCATCAGATTTTTTGGGTAGTCCTACCTCTAAATTACTTGTTGTTACAAAATCTTTCAAGGGGGCTTTAGCTAGTAAGAATTCCACCACCGAGCCTCCTTTGAATTTGCTTCATATGACTTTTAAAGGTTCTCTAAAAATTATGATTTCAGATGAGGATATTGAAAGATTAGTTGAGCCTTTTGCTTTTTCTTTGATTAGAAAATTTTCATTTAAATGGCCAAAGATGGAAGATAGCCAAATATGGAAGATATTCATTCATTTTTTCATAGTTTTAATTTATCTGGTTCTTTCTTTATTGGGCTGATTAATGCAAGGCCTATTCTGATTAAACTTTCTAATGACCTTGATTACATAAGAATTTTTTCTAGGCGTTATTATAATGTTTTTAATTTTCAAATGCGTATTCTAAAGTGGGCGCCTATGTTTGATGTTAATGAAGAGTGTCCTATTATTCCCATTTTGATTTCTTTACTTAACTTGCAGATTCATCTATTTTATCATCAATTTTTTATGCTATTAGGTTAATTTTTGGTTAGCCTTTGCAAGTCGATCAAGCAATAACTACTTCTTCTAGACCGTCTATTGCTAGAAATCTTGTGGAGATTGATATTACTAAAAAATATCCAAAAGAAATTTGGTTGGGTTCAAAAAAATACGGTTATTTTCATAAAGTTGTTTTTGAGAACTTTCCCATTTTTTGTAA
The DNA here is from genome assembly GCA_021442155.1 of Cymbidium sinense. NCBI lineage: Eukaryota > Viridiplantae > Streptophyta > Magnoliopsida > Asparagales > Orchidaceae > Cymbidium > Cymbidium sinense. The sequence goes on along the minus strand of JAKCPB010001386.1, from coordinate 38,622 downwards.
TCATTGTAAGATTCATGGGCATTAAATTTCTAAATGCTTTATTGCTCATCCCTCTCTTAGGAAGAAAAACACCAGTGAATTTAATTGTTGGAAAAGCGATGATTCTCTCAAGTTGGATAAAGGAAATCTACTTTTCAAAATTCTAATGTTTTACAAAACTAGATTTGAATCTTGAAAAGTTTTACTTATTAATGATTTGTTAATGCAAAATAATTTTGATGTTTTTTGTTTTAACTAATAATCATGCTCTAAATGTCTCTTTTGATGATTCTATTAAAGGGAAGACTTTAGATGTTATGTTTAATGATTCTAATGGTTTGGATGTTGTGCATAAGTCCTTTCATGATGATGGTTTGAATATTGTTGATGGTAACATCATTTATTCCAATCAGTTGGATGTTGGTTCACTTTCTCCTATGTATGCTTTAGATCATGGGAAAGAGACTATTTCTTTGCCTTCTTTGATTGATAATGGTGGTGAAAACAATGTTCTTATTTCTAATATTTTAACTTAATCACAATCTTGTTAATATTGGAGATCCTTCTTTTAAAAAATAATATTTAGATTCATGTGCCAATTCTCTCATTGTGAATAGTTCTATTATAGTTCAAAATGATGGTTTTCTATGGCTGGTAATTCTATTCAAAATTTTGGTAATATGCTATGTGTTTCTAAGGATTTGAATCTTATTTTAATCCTTTACATGAAGATTGTATAAAAATGGATTCTCTTGCTTCTTTTATGAATGAAGATAGGGAGGATAATCTTCAGATTTTGTTAGAAGGTAAAAATATTGATAAATGTCTTCTTAATAAAGCAATTTCTACTCCTTCTTTCACTTATGATTCTAAAATGCATACTATTTCTAATTTTCCTTTATCTAATGCTGTGGATGATTCTGAATGCTCTTCTTTGAAATTGATAGCTTTTGCTAATCCCCATGCCATTTATAACAATACTGATTCATTTTCAGATGGAGATTTTTTGGAGAAATGGAATGGTTATAAAATTATTTACAAGAAGATAAAAGAAAAAAAGTGTCGAGATTTAAACCCCTCCTCACTTGCCGAGGGTTACTCATTCCAAAGCTTCTTGGATATAATCTCTCCTGTCTTTGAGAGCTTTTCTCTTCTGGATAGTTTTTTCTTTGTTGGCTAAGCTTCTGCTATGTGTTTTCTTATTACCTAGATTATTGGCTTCTTGGCTAATTTTCCTCCTTCTAGCTTGGTGTTTATGGCTTTTTGTTTGATAGTTTTTTTTTTGGTGCCCTTTGGTAGGTTGGTTTGGTGCTGGTGGCTTTGTTCCTGTTGGCTTGCCTTTCTTTGGTTGGTGCTTTTGCTCTCTTTGTTGGTGGTAGGTTGGGATTTTTGTCCTCGGAGTGTAGTTTGTCCATTGGTTAGCTATTTCTCTAACTATTTATTTTAGCTTTTGGTGGCTTTTTGCTTTTTTATGTTTGTTGGATTAGTTCTCTTACTCCTTCCTGGGATATTTTTCTTTGGTGCTCTATTGTGTGGCTACTTTGTTGGCTATTTCCTTTTCTTTGGTTGCTTCCTTGGTGCCTTTAGATTGGTGTTGTCGTGGGCTCTGTAGGCTTTGTCTTTGAGGTTCTTTTTTTTTTGGGCTGTGAGCTTCTTTTCTCCATTTTTTATGAGGTGTTCATATTTGGTTTTGTTAGGATTGTTAATTTTATCTATTGGTCTCCTCTCTCTCTTTTCCTTAGCTTCACTTTTCTTTGGGTGGGTGGCTATTATGATAGGTTTGTATTTTTCTTTGTTTGGGATGGCTATGATGATATGATGGATTTTTCCTTGATTTTTTGTGGTGACTTTTCCTATTTTTTAACCCTTCTTTGAAGATGGATACACTTAGGATTTAATGCCCCATTATTATGATTATCCTTCTTTCCTCATATCAGCTGAGTTTTTTCTCTTTATGTTTTGATCTCCTTCTAGCTAAGATTTCTTGGTTGTAGGTTCTCTTTTTTGTTGGTCTCTTCTTCTTCTTGGAGGGAGTCTTGATGGTCTCTTTTTTCTTAGATGGCAAGAGTTATCTTCAGTTGTAGGTTGTAGGTTGTAGGTTTCCTTTTCTTATGGATCTTTGCCTCTTTGGAGGTTCTTTTGGAGCTCCGTGGATTCTTCCCCTTTTCTGTCTTTTGCTTGGCTTTTTTAGTTATCTTTGTTTTTTTTATTGCTCTTTGATGTATTAGTTTAGGGACTAAACTCTTTAAGATTCTCCTATAACTCATTTGAGCAATAGCTTTTTTCTTTTTAAGTTTAGTCTCTATGATCTTCTTGTACCTATTTTTTAGCAATAAATTAGATTTAGTTAAAAAAAACCTTAAACCTAAACCTAAAACCCTAAACACTAAACCTAAACCTAAACCCTAAACCCTAAACCCTAACCTAAACCTAAACCTAAAACCCTAAACCCTAAAACCAACTAAACCTCTAAACCATAAACCATATTAAACCCTAAAACCCAAAAACCTAAACCTAAAATAAAATAAATAAATAAAATCTAAACCTAAATAAAATAAGATAAAATAAAATCTAAATAAAACTTAAACCTAAACCTAAAATAAATAAAATAAAATAAAATAAATAAAATAAAATAAATAAAATAAACTAAATTAAAATAAAATAAACTAAGAATAAAATAAATAAAATAAAACTAAACATAAAATAAAATAAAATAAACCAAAATAAAATAAAATAAAATAAAATAATAAAATAAATTAAAATAAATAAAATATACCTAAACTAAAAAAACCTCAACCTAAACTAAAATAAAATAAAAAAAAATAAAATAAACCTAAACTAAGGCGTTTGGGATCACTTTTTTTTTTTTTTTTTTTTAATTTTATGTTTTCTTTATATTTTGCTTAAAAATAAATTTGTTTCATTATACTTATTTTTTTAAAAACACCTAAAACATCTTTTAGATATTTATAGTAATTTTTAAAAAATAATTTTTATCTTTGAAAATAAAAAATAAAACCACATGAAAAACACTCTAAACAAACATGTTTTCAAAAACAACAGAAAAATAAAAACAAAAAAAACATAAAACAAAAGTGATCGAAAATGACCCCTAAACTAAAATAAATAAAACCTAAACCTAAACCTAAAATAAATTAAACCTAAACCTAAACCTAAACTAAATATAATAAAATAAACTAAATAAATAAACCTAAACTAAAAATAAAACTAAAATAAACCTAAAATAAAACCTAAAACCTAAACCTAACAAAATAAAATAAAAACCTAAACTACTTAAAATAAAAATAAAATAAACTCAACTAAAATACCTAAACCAAACTTAAAAAAAAACTAAATAAAATAAAATAAATAAACCTAAATGAATAAATTAAACTAAATAAAAATAAAAAATAAACTTAAATAAAAATAAAAAATAAAATAAACTAAAATAAATAAATAATTAATTAAATAAACTAAATAAACCTAAACCTACTGGTCTACTTATTTAAAAAAAAACTGTAAACCCTAAATCCTAAACCACTAAATCCTAAAACTAACCTACACCTACCCTAAACACAAAACCCTAAATTTTAAAGCCTAAAACCATAAATCAACCTTAAACTAAACCCTAAACCCTACTAAACTCTAAACTCTAACCCTAAATCCTAAACCTAAACCTAAACCCTAAACCATTGAATGATTTTCATAAAGGTGATCTTAGAAGTCGTGAAGAGGTTGTGAATTACAAAGTTGGTGCTCCCCATGTTGCTTTTGTTACCCTTATCCAACCCCATGCACCCCACATGTTTATCAACACTTACAAGAATTCCTCACCATCATGATTGCCGATTACACATACCAGGAGAAGGTTAAGAGTATTTGAAGGATCCAGTAAATTTGTTGTGGTACTAAAGCTTCTACTCTTTCTGTTTGTTGCTTTGCTTACTTGTAGTGAAGAAGGAAGAGCGATGAGGAATCGATGATGATATGGGTTTTGATTGGTTCGACTAAACTTCTTGCCTTCTACAAAATCAAATTTTATTATCTCTAAGAGTTAAATCATTTTATGAAATACTATTTTTTGTGAATTTTTTTGAATTTCATTTTATTTTATCCTATTTTATTAGTTGTTAGAGGATAATGTCTTGTTTGATTGGGTAATTTATTATTTGTTATAGAATCATTTGAGTTTTTTAAAAAAAAAACTATAAACCCTAAACCCTAAATCTTAACCCTAAACCCTAAACCCTAAACCCTAAACCTAAACCTAAAGTAACAAAATAAATTAAAAAATAAACCTAAACTCTAAAACCTAATAATCCTAAACCTGAACCTAAATCCTAAGAATGGGCAGAACCTTGATGGCAAAAACATCACTATCAACCAGGCTCAGTCTGGATTTGGCAGAGGGGGCGAAGGTGGAGGCGGCAGTTATCATAGTTGTCATGGGGATCTAAAGGTGCTGGTGGATATGGAGGTGGTGAGCGGTGGTGGTTATGGTAGGAGGAGAGACGGAGGTTACAACCATCATGGTGGTGGAGGAGAGATCGGGGATATGATGGTGGATCCTTCTACTCAAGAGGTGGGGTGGTTGGGAAATTGAGAAATTGAAGAATGACCAATCCGATCTGGATGAGCTGTCTTTATTAGAGACTATTCTAGTTATCTAGGGTTTTTTTGCTCTATGCATCATTTTTATTTATGTTAAACTTGTATCTTAGAGAACCTAGTGTGTTCCTTGCTTGATGAAATCGAAAAGAAGAAATGTTGAATCTAAATTTGTTCTCCATTAGAAAAAAACTAAAAACCCTAAACACTAAACTAAAACCTGAACCTTAAACCTAAAACCTAAACCCTAAACCCTAAAAATAAAAAATAAATAAACCCTAAAACTACCCAAATCAAACCCTAAACTGCATCCTAAACCTACCAACCTGACCCTAAACAAAACCCTAAACCCTAAACCCACAAACTTAAACCCAAACCTTAAACCCTAAACTCAAAATCCTAAAAACCCTAAAACCAAACTAACCACACTAAACCTAACCATAAAACCCCTACCACAACCTAAACCTAGGCCTGAGCCCTAAACCCTAGGCCCACTAAATGCTAAACTTAAACCTAAACCTAAACTAAATAAACCTAAAATAAATATAAATTAACTTAAACCTAAATAAACTATTAAAATAAAATAAAATATAAACCTAAACTAAACTTAAACTAAACCTAATAAATAAAATAAAATAAAATAAATAAAATGATAAACTAAAAATAATGAAAATAAACCTAAGAATAAAACCTAAAAAAATAAAAACATAAAAATAAAATAAACCTAAAATAAAATAAAATAAAACTAAATAAAACCTAAACATAAAATAAACTAAAATAAATAAAAAATAAAACATAAACCCTAAACTAAAAAAAACAAAAGCTAAAATTAAAAATAAATAAATAAAATAAAATAAACCTAAACCTAAACTAAAATAAATAAAACCAAAAACTAAACCTAATATAAATTAAACTTAAACCTAAACCTAAATTAAATAAAATAAAATAAACTAAAAATAATCCTAAACCTAAACTAAAAAATAAAACCTAAAAATCAATTTAAAATAAAACCTAAAACCTAAACATATAGATAAAACCTTAACTAAACCTAAAATATAAAATAAAACCTAAACCTAATAAATAAAATAAAATAAAATCAACTAAAAAAATAAACCTAATCTAAACTTTCCTAAACTTAAAAAAATAAACTAAAATAAAACCCTAAACTAAAATAAATAAACCTAAATAAATAAACTAAATAAAATAAAAAATAAACCTAATTAAAATATAAAATAATATAAGTTAAAATAAAATAAATAAACTAAATAAACTAAACCTACTGGTTTGCTTAATTTAAAACCCAAACCCTAAATCCTAAATCCTAAATTAAATGTTAAACAATAAAACAACCTACACAACTAACCTACCTAAACCCTAAACCTAAACCATAAATCTTAAAACCACCCTAAACCTAAACCCTAAACCCTAAAAGAATAAACCCTAAAACCATAAACCCTTAACCATAAATCTCAATTGAGCTGATTTTTATGAAAGTTGATCTTAATGAAGTCAACGAAGAGGTTGTGAAATGCAAAGTTGGTGCTCCTACCCATGTTGTGTTTCTTCCATGTAACACTAGTTTGGATCTTTCACAGACTTCTTTCTTCCAAGTTCTCAACATCCCAACTAAGATCAATAAGGGTACTATTAAAATTATCACTCTGGTTGAGCTGATTAAGAAAGGTGATAAGGTGGGATCTTCAGAGGCTGCTCTCCTCGCTAAGCTAAGGAATAGACCATTCTTTTATGGCCTTGTCATCTAGTCTGTGTGTGATGATGGTTTGGTGTTCAGTCCTGAGGTGCTTGACCTTATTGAAGATGATCTCATCGAGAAGTTTTTAGCTGGCTTTTCAGTGATCACTTCTCTCTCACTGGCCCTCTCTTATCGCACCCTTATTGCATGCCCCCACATGTTCATTAACGCTTACAAGAATGTCCCATCATGATTGTCGATTACACATACCCAGGTGAGAAGGTTAAAGTATTTGAAGGATCCTCATAAATTTGATGTGCTACTACATTTATACGCTCTCTCTTTGTACTTCTCTAGTTACGGTAGTGGAAGAGAAGAAGGAAGAGCATGCTAAGGAATTTGATGATGATATGGGTTTCAACTTGTTTGACTAAGCTTGTTAGCCTTCTATAAAACCAAATTTTATTGTCTCTACGAGTTAAAACATTTTGTGAAATACTACTTTGGTGAATTTTTGAATTGCATTTTATTTTATCCTATTTTATTAGTTATTAGTGGATAATGTCTTATTTTATTTAGTAATTTCTTATTTGGTATAAAATAATTTGAGTTTTAGAAAAAAACCCTAAACCCCAACCCCTAAACTCTTAAACCCTAACCCTAAACCCTACACCTCAAACCCTAAATCTAAACCTAAATAAATTAAAAAATAAACCTAAACCCTAAAACCTAATAAACCTAAACCTAAACCTAAACCCTAAGAATGGGAAGAACCTTGATGGCAGGAACGTCATTGTCAACTAGGCTCAATCTAGATCACGGAGGTCGAGAAGCGGAGGCGCAATTATCTTGGTGGGAGATCGAGGTGCTAATGGATATGGAGGTGGTGGTTGGAGCAGTGGTGGTTATGGAGGTGGGAGGAGCAATAGAGAATACAACAACCATGGTGGCTGAGGGAGAGATCGGGGGTATGATGGTGGATCCCTAGTCGAGTGGTTGATGGGGCTGGAGAGGCGAAGACTGAGACATCTGCTTATGGAACTATGTCTTTATAGTAGAGATGGTTCTAATTATCTAGAGTTTGTTATTTTCTCTATGCGTGCTTATTTTTGATTTATGTCGTCTCTTATATCTTGGAGAACTTGGTGTGCTACTTGGTTGATGAAATTAAAAAGAAGAAATGTTGAATATGAATTTGTTCTCAAAAAAACCTTAAACCCTAAACCCTAAATGCTAAACTAAAACTTATACCTATACCTAAAACCTAAACCCTCCAAACCCTAAACACCCAAACCCTAAACTCCTAAACCTTAAATCCTAAACCTAAACCTAAACCACTAAACCCTAAATCTAAACCACCTGACCTAAAACTACAACCCTCCCCTAAACCTTAAACCTCAAACTCTAAACCCTAAACCCTAAACTAGTCTAAACTACCCAAAACCTAAACCCTAAAGCTAAACCTAATAAACCTTGAAAGATGTCATTGGGACTAGATCTAAAGAATGACCTAGTCCTAACATAATTATGGTAGCTAAAGAAAATGTCTTCAAGGCTTTCCCTTGACTATTAGAGAATTGAATACCCTAAACCCTAACACTAAAACATATTATACTACCATATATTATAGTATAATGTGGCATCATTTATTTGAGCATGTAGTGATTTGTTTTTGGATATTATAAGATATTTTGAAATGTTTTAGTATATTATAGTATTGTGCCCTATAGTCTATATTAAGATAAATCATAAAAATATTGATTTAATAAATTAGATGATGAAATTTGATAAATTTGAAGTGGGAATTAGGTTGTAGTACCAAAGGTGTGATACACCACTTGTAGTCTGAAAAGTAAGATTTTATGTTCAAAATAAATATTATATGTTGTAGGATAGCATAGCATCATATATCATAATATATTGTTCTATTTTAAATTGTTTTAGTATTTTACAATCATGCGTCAATCCTACTAGCATTATTTATAAAAATGTTGATTTAGACTTTAAAATGGTAGAATTTGGCCAAATTCATAATAGTAGAGCACATAATATATAGTTTCAATATAAAATATGTAAGTAATATGACTAAAATATATAGTTTTTTTTTTTTTAGACTAATTTTATGATTTTTATCTTAATCAATCCCTTGTGATGTGATATGCAATATAATATAATATAATATGTTATAGTGTATTATAATATAGGATGACAAAACATAGTGTAGCATCATGCATTATAACATACTATTGTGTATTATTACTTATTGTTTAGCATATTTTAGTTTGTTATAGTATGATGTAGTAGAGTTTGTGCTAGTATAATTCATAAAAATATTGATTTATAGGCTGGGATGATGGGATTTGGACAAATTTAAGGTAAGCTTTAGGGAACATCATTGGGGGTGTGCTATGGTGTGTCATTTAATCAAAAGAATGAAATTTTGCATCCAAAATAAATGTTCATTTTTCAACCAAATTTTATAAATTTTTTTGCTTAAAGTGATTCATTTAAGGTGTAATGTAAGATAATATATATGAAAGCATATTAAAATATAATGTACATAACAATATAACTTCACATATATATGAATGTGGTGGTGTTACTAAATATTATTGTACATTTTAGTATGTTTTACTTTTGTTATAATACATTGGGTCAAAACTCACAAAAATGTTAATTTGAAGGTTGAGATGGAATAATTTGGCCAAATTCATGGCACAAGAAGCAATGCCAAAATTATGCTATTTTGTACCATTTCTAATAGAAAAATAACAATTTTACATCCAAAATGAACATTATTCATATTTTGAGAAAATTTTATTATTTGTTCTTTTTAAGTTAATATAATGAGGTGTAATATTGGACAATATATTATATTATAGCAAACTATAATATAACATCATATATTATAATATAATATAGTTTGTTAATTCACACAATAATATGGTTTCTATGATATTGTGTAGTTAGTTTGAGCTTGCACCATCACAAACCATAAAATGTTGATTACATTGTTAAGATGATGTAATTTGAACTAATACATTATTAGGATTTTGGTTGAAGTATTAAAGATGTGCATAATAGAAGAAATAATATTTGATGAGAATTCCATATCAAGGACATAGAGGGAGATCTGCTAGGAAATCAAACATGCATTGGACATGACATGTGAGGGGTTTATGTTGAGGGTATAGAAGAAGAAAATCAGTTCGATATAAGATTTGAATTTGATTTGATTATATGATTTATGAAAAGAAGATCTGTTGAGGATAAGAATCTATAATCCACTATGGATTAAGATTGAATCGACTTTAATTTGTTTTGTCTTAATTAATGTGGTGGCATATCATAGAGATATTTCGACTTATCCTTATTGGAGAATCACATCCATAGGATGGATTCTCCAACCATAAGGGTGATTACTAGGAAAGGAGAACTGTCCAATCTGATAGTAACCTGGGTAGCATCTAAATGGGGTTGCAAAGGATGTGATCCAAATATAGTGCCCATAGGGAGGTGTTGCTAGGGGCGTTATCCTGAGCCCTGGAAAAAAAAATCTTATAAGTGTATGGTGGCCAACTCGAGGAGAAAGTGTGTGGACATCGCCATGAGTGGTGTATCTAAGGTGGAGAACCAACCAACCTAATGTGTATTGACATGAGTGGTGTATCCATGCATAGTGAGAACCAACTAACTTAAAGTGCCCTTTGGTGTCCAATGATCAATTTGGAAGAAAGCATGTAGGCTTTCAAAGCTGTCCAAGTGTAGGCTTTCAACTGTCCAAGTGAGACTGACCATCGTGATAGTTTGTCATCAGTAGGATAGATGTTATCTGACCTAGAATGACTACTAAGTGGGGAGCCCCGAGGCAGGACTAGACCCAGAGTTTAGGCAGTCAAAAGGGAAGGAGTCGCTAGGGGACTTATCCTAAACCTCAAATATACTCGGATTAGTGCATGAAGGCTAATCTAAGAAGAAGAAAGCAAGACTCACATCATCTTAATGAAAACCAACATGAGGTAGCGGCCACACAATAAGGCTACCAAACTAATAATTCTCATCGGTTAGTGGCCATGTAATGAAGGAAAGAAAAGAAACTTACATCCTCCAAAGCAAGAAGACCACTAGGGTGACACACGCGGTAGCATGTAGACCTAGAGCTCTTGAATGAGTGTCACTAGGGGTGTTATCTCAACTTATAATAGCCTGAGATAAAAGATATGTGTTTATTTTATATGTTTGTGTGTAGTTTGTGTTTTTGTTATGTCGATGAAGGATAGGATGCTACTCGGGTTCCTTACACCTACCCTGAACACATCATGGCAGATTCGCAAACAAGAATACTTTCAACATGGAAGAGATTGAATTCAAAATGGAATTTTCATTGATGATAATTATTTTTAACATGATTTATAATATTTCATTAAGTAGAGCCCATTGATTAGAAGAATTTGGTTCTCTCCCTTATGATTAACAAGCTAATAATATCCACTTTAGTAGGCCTTTTCTATGGCAAAAGGGCTTTCCCAAGGGGGTTAAACTTGCCTCCCATCTTATGATGGGCAACAACCGGTCTGCTTAGAACAAAAATTAGCTCTCTTAATTGAAAAGCTCTAGGATGGGCCAACTTATTATTAGCTTGAATCATTTTAGCTTTGTACAATTAGAGGTTTTGGCATGCCCGCATGTGTCTCTCCTCTAAACCTTCGAGCTCTTCTAACTGCAACTTGGCATTCTCCTTTGTTATGATCTTGCTACCCACAGCTATCCTTAGTGATGGGAGTTAGACTTCTAATGGTACAATGCTTTGGACCCATGACTAAGGGGAAAGGAGTAGGCGAGTTGGAGTTCTATATGTGGTAGGCAATAAGGCTTTAACTAACTCATGCCAACATTATTCTCGAGTGTCTTCTTTAGTATTTGGAAGAGAGTTTTGTTGAAAGATTTTGCTAAGTTGTTTGCCCTTGAGTAGTTGATGGTAGAATATCTCTAATCTATGATGTGTCTCCAGGAAAAATTATTGATCTCGGTGCTTTTGAATGTAGTACCATTATCATAAATAATTCATCGAGCCACTCCGAACTTATATACGATATGGTTCCTAAAAAATTAGAGCACATGCTGAGTTGTGACCTCTTTGAGCAGGAATCTCCTTCACACATTTGCAAAAGTAGTTAGTAGTAGCTAAGATGAACCGATGACACTTGGAAGAAGGAGGATTAATCAAACCCACTATGTCGGTACCCCCAATACTCAAATGACCATAAGGCTAATCTAGGATGTAGAACATTGATTGGTTGGTGTAGGAAAACACTATGTATTTGATGATGAGTGAGGTAGTAGAGTGCATTTTCCTTCCCTTTATCACTGGCTTGGGCCAACAAAGCACCAAGGGTGTCATCTAACGTAGTATGTAAAGTAGCTTGCACGGATAGGCTACTAGAAATTAGTAATAGGTAATGCTTGATGTCTTTGAAGGCATGCTCACACTTGCCATCCCTCTTGAACTTGGCATCCTTTTTAATAAGTGTTGAGAATGGCTGACATCTTCTTGGTAGGTTAGATATAAAGCATCTAGGATACTCAAATCACCCTTGGAATGATCTGAGTTGAGTTAAACTTTTAGGGAGTGATAATTCAAATATTACCTTGATCTTCTTTAGATTGATTTTGATTCCTTGGTGTCTGACAACAAACCTAAGGAATTTCCCTGATGCTACTCTGAATGCACACTTCAAGGGGTTCATTTTGAGGTTTAATTGTCTTAACTATTTGAAAATTACTCTCAAGTCAAACAAATGGTCTTACTTTTCTTTGCTTTTGATCACGAGATCATCAACATAGCACTCGACTTGATGATGAATGAGTTCATTGAAGTTTTGAGTCATAGCCTTGGTATGTAGCACTGACATTTTTAAGGCTAAAAGGCATGACCTTATACCAATATTCCAATCGGTTCTAAAAGTATTATTTTCATCTTGAGCCATCTTTATTTGATTATATCTAGATGAGCCATCCATGAAAGAGAAGATTGCATGAGATGAGGCAATGGCCACTATCAACTCTAGGATTGGTAATGAAAATTCTTCTTTTGGACATGCCTTATTTAAATCCCTAAAATGGAAGCATATGTGAATTTGGCCATTCTTTTTCTTAATTGGGATGATGCTGGCTAACCATGTAGGGTTATTTCCTTCTTGGATAAAAGCTCGATTAATTTTTCATTCATAATTCATTTTCTATGTCTAAATGCATCTAAGAGAGCTTTGAGGGTTAGTAGTAGGCTCTATTGCTAGTTTATGGATCGCTATGTTAGAGCCAATCCAAGCATCATTCATAACTCCATGAAAAGTAAACTTCGAGCTAACTAAGTCATTGGTTTAGTTTCATTCAACAAAGAATGTATGTGGCATGGATTTTCTTTAGTTCTTAAGTTGATTTTCTTGAGGTCATCGATGGTTGACTTGATCTTTTCTTCAAACTCTGGTGCATCTTTGACTTCAAAATCATCTGGATCATCTAAAATTTCTAAGCATAGCTCCTCATATGAGTTAATGTGATTTGAAAAGAACCTATCAGATTCCAAATGATTGGTGATGAATAAGCAGTAATCATCATCATCGATTGGACCCACTGTACCGAATCCTAGTCCTAGTCTTGATTGAGAGCTTTTGCATTTGTTCTTCCATATTCTTTTAAAGTAGTCTAACATTGTGCATTTACAAAATATATGGGATTAACCCTTTCTTTGCTAAATTACAAACACAAGGCAAGAACCAATCAAAAGGTAATTCTATTAAATCTTTATATGAATCATCCTCAAGTTCTACATCAAATTCTTAACTAGAGGATGATGAACCTAGAAAGAACCTTCTAAGTCTTCACATCTATGGATGACTTAAGGGCTTCCTTGACTACCAAACTCTCAGTTTTTTGAGAGGAAAGTGGGGTTAGATCTAAAGTTTCTAACTGATGCCTAACTATTTCACATATAGACTTGGATACACTTATGCCTTGCTTTGGAGCCCGGTCTTCATCACTATGTGGCTTAAGTGTCACCTACAAGGGAATCTATTGCTTGGAAGAGCTGGCTAGTGTTGGAGGTAGTAAGTTGCATCCATATATCACTCATGAACGTAAATGGCTTGAGATCTCCTCGACAGATGATCCAACCTCTCACGAACTTCATACACTGATATAGAGATGATGGAACTATATTGTTCTCATGTATCCATGGTCTCCCAAGAAAAGTGTTGGAAGATGTATTGGAGTCTGTAATGTGAAACTTGGCTTCAATCTTCTAATCATCTATCTCCAAGGGCAACACTATGGAGCCGAAGGCCTATTGACTTTATGTTTAGAGTGTGAATCCAATCTTTCAATCTTAGACTTAGGAGTATTCTAGACATTAGAACTTCCCTAGTCATAAGACACTTCTATAAATTAGGTAAACACTTAACTAAGAGACTTAGAAGGATTAACCATAGGTTAGGTTATGCCTTAGGGATTAGGATAATCCACCCTACGACCCATATCCAATCCATGTTCACCTTCTCAAACCAAACCTCAAGTTCAATTCAAATATCAAATTCAAATCCAAATCCAAACCCAAATTCCAAAACCAAATGAATGAAGCCCATGATCAAATCCAAACATGAAACCCTTCCTAAGCCATATGACCTATCCTTGGACTTCACCAAATCTTAATCCAAATCAATTCAAAATCAATTGATTTTCTCATAATCAATTTATATCTTCAATCATCTTCCTAAATAAAAATCAAATCTACATTCAAATGATTAAAACTAAATTAAACTAAATCAAATTAAATCAAAACCCTTCCTAAGACAAATGACCTCCATGGACTTAGCCAAATCTTAATCCAATTCAAGTCAAACTCAATTGATTTTCTCCAAAATCAATCATATTTTCAATCATCTTCACAAATTTAACAGAAATATACATTTAAATCATCAAAACTTAATCAAACCAAATCAAAATCCAAACCTAAGCCACATGACCCAACTCCATGGACTTAGCCAAATTCCTTCATTCCAAAAACCAGATTCAATTGATTTTCTCATGATTCAATAATACATTCAATCATATTCACAAATATAAATGAAATCTACAATCATCAAGCCAAACCAAAATCAAGAAGTCAAACCCAACTTAACTCTTTTGACAAATGTTCAAATGAACCAATTTGAACCTAAGCCAATTATTGAATTTATATATCAATTCCAAATCCATATATAAACTCAACTAAATCAAACTCAACCCAAAATCAAGCCAACTAAACCCAATTGGTCCACTTGACCGCGAATTTGACCTATTTGAGCCAAGTTCTAATCCTACCCAAATTGGACTGAACCAAGCCCATCAAAACCTCTCATCATGATTGTTGATCACCCTAGGTTGATCAATTGTCACAAATTGGGTCAAACTAAGTCAACTTGGTCATTTGACCAAGTCAACCCCTTAACCCATGAACCCAAACCAGCCAAATTGTACAACTTATGCCAAATCCCTTGAAACTAATGATTCATACCAAATCAAAATCAATATTTGAATATGACTTGACCTTGAATTGAGTTAAACAAAACCCAATTGGCCCTCTTGACCCAGGTAGACCCAAATTGACCTAAAGGAGCAAATTGGGTCAATTCAAAATATAAACTAAATTGATTGCCACCAATGGCTCAAGTTCATTCCAAATTGATTGTTGAACATGACCAAAGCAATGATTGGACCCAATTGAACCTAATCCAACTTAGCTCAAATTGACCTAAAGGTTCAAGTTGGTCAATCAAACCAAATCAAATTAATTGAAATGAAGCCTACAATCATTTTCATTTGGTCAACTAAACCCAAACCAACACCCAACCTACCAAATTTGGTCAAATTGGTCAACTTAACCCATTTAACCCAAATGAATTCAAATGAGCCAAAATCAAATATAAGCCAAACTAAACCAAACCAATTGAACCAAAACATCTCAAATGATCATATAACTTGACTAACCTTGGTTTCAATTTGACCAATTGGTCAACTTGACCCAACATAACCCAATTTGACCTAACTGAGTCAAATTGAGCCAAACCAAACCAAATAAACTCCAATTGACTTGAAATATGGTCTAACCCACTTTTGACTCCTTTCAAATCTTCCCAGATCAAATCCAATGCCAAATGATCATTCTACCCTTGGGTCAAGTGCATCACATGAGACAAATCACCCATGTAAGTGGTCATTTCCATTCCTTGGACACTTGGTACTCTCCCAATGGTATACCTAGGAACCTAGGACACTACCCAACCCAAGCTGATCCAAGGTGGTTGGGTCGACATGACCCATGGGAGGTGAAATCACCTCACCCACCCCATTGGAGCATTTGAAACCCATAAGACACCCATGATTCTTATTGTCGCCACCTTCACACCTTCAACCAACCAAGCAAGCCAACTCACTTCCTCCTCCACCCATGACTCGAGATGGTCGACCATCATTAGAAGTTAAACCTGATCCCACCATCCAATCAAGATGGGGGTATACCCCCTCATTTCACTAAAACACACAAAAAAAATCATTCCTCAAAGCCTACCCAAGATGAGCTGTTAGAGCCATTCCTAAGCTCAAGCTTTTCGCATGATTAGAAAATGCCATTCTCAAATAGAACACTTTCTAACCTAAGTTCCCCATTTCTCCATCAAACTCAAATTAACTTTGAACGACCTTCCCTAGCCTCGCCGAGCAAGAAGGAATCATCTCCCAAGTATCCAGCCTGAGGTGGGACTTCAATCAAAGTCCAAATCATCGCTTCATGGCCTTCGAGTGAACACAGCATTGATCCAATTATTAGGTCAATAAGGCTTTATCTCCACTAGATGAAGCTTCCTCAATCATTCAAGTTGTTGGTTGAGCTCGCAGGTATGCTTCAAAATTGATCCTAAGAAAAATAGTTTGGGATTTTGAAGAAAACTTGCATCTCATCTTTGATCATTGGATCACCTGATCGATATCATAAAGGTGTAGGATCCTTTGAGTTGATCCAAGCTCGCAAGCTCATCAAGTGAATAATGGAGGATGGACTCCATTCTCCCTCACTCGCATGATGTTAGTTCACTCATCATCCATTTTACATGATCAAAATGGATTATGGAGATTAGATCTACTAGATTGATCTGATTTAATTCTATAAAGCTATGGGATTAATCGTAGCCATCTGATCTTATATCGGACGGTGGTCGAGAAAGTGTGTTCACCGCCGCCACATAGGCACTAAGTTAGATAAGTTTTAAGTAGCCAATCCTCAACCATAGGAAAGCACGCATCGCATGTGGCCAATAGATTAGATTTAATTAAGTTTAATTAATCATTTTAATGGTAAACTTCTAAAAATCATAAATAATCATAGAGAAATAAAAAAATGCAAATAAATACTCATTTTAAAGGTATTTTAGAGGAGAATTAATTAAAAATGATCTTAGCTAATTTTGAATAGTAATTAAAGTTTAAATAAAAATTAATTAGCTTAATTACTCCTTAATTACTTGAGCAATTAATCCCAAATTTTGTGGGTTAATTTAATGGGATGACCTCTGCCTCTCATGATTTTCTTGGGATTTATTGCTAACTTAATTAAGAAAATTGACTAGTTAAACCATAACTACTCTTTTAGGTTAATTAATGATCAATTAATCCCTTAAATAATATTAAATTGGTTAATTAAGTTTATTAATCATTGTTCAAGAATAATAACTAAGGAATAGGGTTGGGACCTTTCCAAGTTCACCCTTTTTTTTAAAATGAAATTAATTAAATCACTTAATCAAATTAAAATCATAATCACATCGCACCTTATTAATTAAATCATGGGGTAGATCTTTAGGTGTTTAATAACCCAAAGGAGTTTAATGAAATTATGGTTAGTCCACATGTGTGGAAAATCATAAGAGTAATTAATTAAGTCCCTTAATCTAATTAACTATTAATCATGAGCCAATTTTAGTCCCCTTTTATTTCCTAAGATCATTCCAAGTTTATTTTCCATGCATATCATGTTGGCATCATAAATATTTAGTTAATTACTTTAAGGTGACATGGTAAGGGTAATTAATTCATCTAATTAAGGGTTCAACTTAATTAACCTATAAAATCAACTTAATTACATTTCCTTAAATTAAATCAAATCACTAATGTGGGAATGGGTTTTAAACAACAAATGATTTCTCTTATCCTCTTTAAATCAAATCAAATCCAAAACTTAATTAATAAAGATGCTTTGGTTTTCTTAAATAATCTATATTTGATTTGATTGTCCTAAAAACATTTTAAATTTGGTATGTCATTTGAATTCATGCCCATCTTTTCAAAATTAATTAAAATAAAATGGATTTCTTTATTTAAGCTTGCATGTCTTGATTTAATTTAATATATGTGTGGCTATTATCACTATTAAATCCAAATGTAATTCTCAAAAGCTTATAAATGAATCATTCTACACTTAGAAAATATAACACTAATGCTTAACAAGACTTACCTCACAAGCTTTAATAATAACATTAACATTAAGTCACCACTTCTAGCTCTGTATGATGTGATTTATGTTTTATTTTATGATGTATTATTTTAGATTGATGTTAGGGTGCATACTAGATTGGATGATAGGCCAATATTAGCCTAATCATGTTTTCTAGGGATTATGCTTAAGGGATGCTTAAAAATAAATGTGAATGCTCTTTACAGTTGCTTAAATTTTAAGCATAATCCAAGTTAGACAAGTGGGCTTAGTTACCCATGTGTCTAAGTCCATATTATAAATACAATTGGATTATATGTATATGCTATCAATCTATTTGTAGTTAGATTTACTTTTCCCACATAAATGTAATTTTTACAATAAGAATTAGGATTAGTGCTATAGGGGATTAGATGAACAATGAAGGTTTTGTCTGGGTGCCCTTTGATGCCTTTGAAGAAAGCACCATCCAAATCAAAGAAGGAACCAAATAAAAATGGAGATATGAAGAAAGAAGACCCCATAACATTTAATACAATTATAATTCTTTCATATTCGGTTATATAAGGGTAGAGCTAACTACCTAGCTTTTTCTCTTCAAGTTGTATGGCATAATTACGACCTTTTATTCTGTTACGATAGTTTATATAATTGTTTGATGTTATGCTTACACTGTGCATTAGGATGGCATGGTTTTCATAGTTTATTAAATGATTGATGCTTTAATGTGTGGCTTGGATACAATTAGGCTCTTAGGATAAAAATAATTTTTCTACCCATCTAATCACTCATAACTAAATTTTAAACAACTCATAATCTCGTCATAAATCCTAAGACATAAATAAGATAATGATAAGATTTAGTGACCCCTTAGTATGGTTGTATGTTTCACATCATGCATGGATATTCTTTGAACATGAAGGTTCTCCATCCTTGCACGATAAAGGAATGCTTGACCTGTGAGGGCATCCCTTGTGGTGGAGAACACCTTCTTCTAGTTGATTTGACTCATAACCTGCTTCATCATGCATTTAAGCATAAGAAATCCTAAATCCTTTGTCAAAATGATGTGTCTAAAATTAAATAAAATTTGGAAAGATTTTGCATCTATAGATTAAGTCATATGCTCACACCACATTCTGCTCTAGTCTTAGGGAGTGTTTAGGACTTTAGTTCTTTCTAATTAAATAACTACCCACCTATCAATTCATAAGACCGACTACATGGTTTTAAAATCATATGAGGAGTTAGCGGGCCACCCAAGCAATTATAAGTCTAAGTTAGACAATTTATTCTCTCTGGAAGTAAACCCTTATATCCACCTTGCTTACATTTAGATCATGCTTTAGCTCATACTAAAGCTAGCTTTGATCCGTAGCTATTTCCTTCTGCCATGAACATAAATCCTAACCTCATAGGCATTCCCACAACCTTGTGTTGGTGGATTATAAGCCAATAATAATTAAATTTCAACTCAAAACATATAAATCTCCTCAACTTCAAAATTATAAAGCCCAACCATAGGATAGATTGGAATGCTTACTAGGCTTCCAAGTATCATGAGCATTTCCTACTTATTTCATTTGGATTCCAAAAATAAGTCTTCTCCTTGAACTTTTTGAATTGATTTTCCAAATACAACCAATCTTTTGATAGTCTAACCTTAAAATCTTTGGAGATGATAATTGTCTACTTTAATTGAGAGTATTCTTAAGAAATTTCATTTCCTAAGATGTAATTAACTCTGGAGGCTTGCCTACATAGGGAATTTAAGAACCTGATTGAATATAAACCCTGCTTTATTCATCCATGTAATGTTGGATAAAAATCTCTGGTACATTCATAGACCTATCATGTCTTATGAGTCCTTATTACGTTATTAGATCCATTGTATGGTGATGCCTCTATCTTTCAAGATAGTACATCATACCTCAATGTAGTACCTGATCAACCCAAAAGTAACCCCTCATATGTGTAATGTCCCCCCCCCCCACCATACATCCAAAATCAAAATAAACACCACAAGGCCCTCTCCCTTGTTCATTGAATCTATCAACATCATCCTTTCTTTTGAGAGATGTCATCCTCAAGTAGGCAATGGTTCTTAGACTCATAATATTGACTACACCGGGTCAACCGAACTTATAGGTGTAGCCACATCCACATAATGTAAAGAGGCGCAGTTTCCATCCCTAGGAGTAAATTTCATCAATGTAACTCCTAAGATGTCCTTCGAGTGGCATGCCTTCTCTTTAGTAAGCAAGCATCTCTAGATTAAGTAAGCCTTGATTAGAGATTCCCTCATCTTTTGGATAAGATCATATATGCTTAACTTAGCTAGAAACTTTCTAAGGTGAGCTAGGACATTGATCAACTCGCTTGGTCCTCCATAAGCATATCCATGGAGTATCCTATGGAGGGCCTATATGCTCACTAGAACCAATGACTTGCTTACCTTTATCCTGAGGGGCTACTCTATGAGGTAGAACTGCTCATGTAGGTTGACTTTAGTGACTTCTTGGAATGATGAGCTTGTGGAAAGTTCCACCATCTCATCGCATACCTACAACTTCTTATGGGATCCTCAAAGTTGACTCCAAGTTAATCTTAAGAGGTGAAGCCAATTGATCTAGAAGGATAGTTCCACTCAATCAAAAGCAAAAAATAATTGAAAACTACTAAAGATTTTTTTATTTAGACTTAGAGAGCTTTCAATAGAATAAAATCAAAAGTAGACAATATATATGTAGAATCAACTTTCTTCATTAATTTCTTTTGGGTGGAGGTCCATGATGAAAATCAAGTAAGGAAGTTGGGATTTAGTCTTATCCACATATACAATCCCCTTTTAAGAAGAGGAGCTAGCGTAAGAGGTGGTAGCAATGGTGGATGAGTACTGACTCAAATGATGGTCGCACTACCGACTATCTGCAAGTATGGTGAGCCGCCGGAGATGTCAACTTCGAGTCTTTTGCAACTAGCAAACCTTCCTTGGTGTTGAAGATTTGAGCTACTGCACCTAAGAAAAGCTTGATCTTAAAAAATGATCTTCTTAGAGGTTCGGGATAGAGATATCGTAAACTTCTTTGGTCTTAAGAGGATCGCAAGTATCCGCAAGGATTACTCTAATAGAACTAGATGGTTGTTCTAATAAGTATTTCTTAGGGATAACTATGGCTCTCAACTTATAGTTGCGCTCAAATTAGTCCTTAAAAGTGATACAATACTCTAAGACATGGCCTAACATGCGATGGTAGGGGAAATAGCTTGGATCATCGCTCTTGCCCACATCCTTGGCCTCTTAGTAACAAAGGCTCTTTTAAGAGTTTCTTAAAGATTTTCCTAACTACCTCCCTCTTGAATGAATATGGCTTATTCAATCTATTGGCAAGAGTTGGTGAAAGTAGATGCCTGGCGATGGATATGAATACCACCACCGGGTCACCGAGGTGGTGGAAATGGTTGTATGGCCGCGGTATGATGATGGTGGTGGAAGAGGAGGTGGCAAAGGAGGTCATGAGTCAGGTCGCTTCATACAAACTCTGTCTGGCTTCCCTTTGTCTACGCAACTATCTCTCGCTTCTTCTCAAACACCTTCTGGTTGGCCTATGATTGGTCGTGAAAGGGCAATTGTTCTTTGTATAGCCTTGTTGATTAATTCTCAAATGTTTCATGGTAAATCTCTTAAGCATGAAGGCTAACGCCATGGATATTCTTGAGAAGAATCTCAATGGCATGTTGTTCAACAACTGGTTATCATTTCATGTTCATGTTGCACCACCGAGAATGTAATCAACTAGGACTCGTGAGCTTAGTTTCTACATGAGGTCGCCAAAATCACCCAGAGCTCCAAAGAAACCTCTTGATAAATATGTTCCAACTCAAAGAAAAGTCTTCACCGAACCATTGGGCCATGTACAATCAAATGCAACACCGAATAAATTAATGACGCTTTGCAACCTAGTGTTTCACTAAGATCAAAGATTCTACTAAAATCTTAAATAAAACAAAAACTAAATAAAACCCTAAACCTAAAAAATAAACCTAAAAATAAAACCTAAAAATAAGTAAAAAATAAAACCTAAACACTAAACTAAAAAAAAAAATTAAACCCTAAACTAAAAAAAACCTAAACCTAAAATAAATAAAATAAAATAAACATAAACCTAAACTAAAGTAAGCTAAACTAAAATAAATAAAACCTAAACCATAAATTAAATAAAATAAAAGAAAATAAAAATAAACCTAAACATAAACTAAAAAAAACTTAAAAAAACAAAAATAAAAATCTAAAACCTAATCCTAAAAAATAAAATAAAAACCTAAACTTAAACCTAAAAATAAAAAATAAAACCTAAACCTAAAAAATAAAATAAAAATAAAACTAAACTAAAAAATAAACATAAACCTAAACTTAAACCTAATAAATAAACTAAAATTAAAAAACCTGAAATGAATAAACTAACAAAAATACAAATAAAAAATAAACATAAATAAAAATAAAAAATAAATTAAACTAAATTTTAAAAAATAAAATAAACTAAATAATCCTAAACATATTGGTTTACTAAATTTAAAAAAAACCCTAAACCCTAAACCCAAACCCTAAACTAACCTTAAACCTTAATCGTAACCCTAAACCCTAAACCCTAACCTCTAAAACCCTAAACCCTAACCCCTAAAACCCTAAACTAACCATAACCTTAAACCCTAAACTCTGCACCCTAAACCCTAAACCCCAAACCCTAAACTCTAAAGCATAAAGTAACCCTAAACCCTAAACTCTAAACCCTAAAGTAACCCTAAACCCTAAACTCTAAACCCTAAACTTAAACCCTAACCCTAAACCCTAAACCTAAAATAATAAACCCTATAACCCTAAACCCTAAACCATAAACCCTAAACCCTAAAACCTAAAAACCTAAAAACCTAAACTAAATAAATATTAAAAATAAAATAAATAAATAAAACCTAAACCTAAATATAATAACATAATAAAATAAAATAATAACCTAAACTAAACCCTAAACCTAAACCTAAAAATAAAAAATTAAAAAATAAAAACAAACTAAAATAAAATAAGTAAAAACCTAAATAAATTAAAAATTACAATAAACCTGATAATAAAAAACCTAAATTAAATAAAAAGTAGATAAAATAGAAATAAAATAAACATAAAATTAAATAAAATAAAACTAAATAAAACCTAAACCTAAAATAAACCTAAAATAAACCTAAAATAAAACATAAAATAAATAAAAAATAAACCTAAACCTAAACTATAAAAAAACCTAAACTTAAAAAAAAATTTAAATAAAGAAAATAAAATAAACCTAAACCTAAACTAAAATAAAATAAATAAAACCTAAACCAAATCCTAAAATAAACTAAACCTAAACATAAACCTAAACTAAATAAAATACAATAAACTAAAAATAAACTTGAACCGAAACTAAAAAATAAAACCTAAAAATAAAACTAAAATAAAAACGTAAAACCTAAACCAAAAAAAATAAAATAAAAACCTAAACCTAAATCCTAAATATAAAATAAAAATAAAACTCATTTAAAAAATAAACCTAACCGTAAACCCAAACATAAATATAAACTATAATTAAAAACCTAAACTAAAATAAATAAACTAAACTAAATAAAGAATACCTAAATAAAAATAAAAAATCAAATAAACTAAAATAAATAAAAAATATACTAAATAAGCTAAATAAACCTAAACCTACTCGTTTACTTAATTTTAAAAAAAATCATAAACCCTAAATTCTAAACCCTAAAAAACCCTAAACCCTAAACCTTAAACCCTAAAAGCACAAATCCTAAAACCCTAAACCATAAACCCAAAACCCTAAACTCTAAGCCCTAACCCTAAACCCTAAACCCTAAAACCCAAACCCTAAACCTAAACCTAATCCTAAACCCTAAGAATGTAACTGCAGAACATCACTCACGCCTAGATGATGCAGGAGAAGGTCGAGGCCACAAATTCCTGGGTGGAGGGGATTTGGAGGTGGTGGTTATGGAGGCAGGAAAAGCGAAAACCCTAAACCCTAAACTAAAACCTGAACTCTAAATCTAAAACCTAAACTCTAAACCCTAAACCATAAAACCCTAAACCCTAAACCCTAAACCCAAAAAAAACCCTAAACCCAAAACCCTAAACTCTAATCCCTAACCTAAACTAACCCTAAACCCTAATCCTTAAACCCTAAAAAGCAAAAAACCTAAACCTAAACTAAATAAAACTTAACAATAAAATAAATAAATAAACTAAAACTAAAATAAAATAATAAAATAAAATAAAATAAAATAAAAACATAAACTAAAACCTAAATCGAAACCTAAACCTAAACCTAAACATAAAAAGAAAATAAAATAAAAAATAAAAATTAAACAAAAATAAAAGAAATAAAAACCTAAGCTAAACTAAAAAATTTAAAGCCTAAATAAAATAAAAACTAAACTTAAAATAAAAATAAAATAAACCTAAACTAATATAAAATAAAAATTAAATAAAAACCTAAACCTAAATAATAAACCAAAAAATAAAACCTAAAAATAAATATAAAATAAAACCTAAACCCTAAACTAAAAAAAAAACCTAAACCTATAATAAAAATAAAAATAAAATTGAAACCTAAACTAAAATAAACTAAACTAAAATAAATAAAACCTTAAACTAAACCTAAAATAAACTAAACCTAAACCCAAACCAAAATTAAATAAAATAAACTAAACTAAAAATAAACCTAAACCTAAACTAAAAAAATAAAACCAAAAAATAAACCTAAAATAAAAACCTAAAACCTGAAACTAAGAAAATAAAATAAAAACCTAAACCTAAACTTAAAAATAAAAAATAAAACCTAAACCTAAAGAAAAAAAATAAACTAAAAAATAAACCTAAACCTAAACATAAACTTAAAAAATAAACTAAAATAAAAAACCTAAACAAAAAATTAATAAACTAAAATAAATAAACTAAACTAAAAAATAAAATAAACCAAAATCAAAATAAAAATAAAATAAATTAAAATAAATAAAATAACTAAATAAACATAAAAAGCACTACTTAAAAAAAATTAAAAAAATTAAAAATCCATACCCTAAACCCAAAAACTAACCCTAAATTAGAAACTCTAAACACTAAACTTACAATCCTAAACCTAAAACACTAAGACCCTAAACCCTAAACCCTAAACCCTAAACCCTAAAACCTAAACCCTAAACCCTAAAGCCTAAAATCCTAAACCCTAAACACTGAACCCTAAATCGTAAACCCTAAACCCTAAAAAATTGTAAACACTAAACCCTAAACCTAAATCATAAAATCAAACCTTAAACCTAAACTTAAACTATAAACCCTAAACTCTGATCATAAACTTAAACTATAAACCTAAACCTAAACCCTAAACCTAAACTTAAACCTAAAACTAAACTTAAAGTAAAACCTTAAACCCTATACTAAATAACTATAAACTCCTAACTCTAAACCTAAACCTTAACCTAAACTAACTTAAACCCTAAACCTTAAACCAAATGCTAAACCCTAAACTTAAACCCTAAACCTAAAAGTAAACCTAAATAATTAAAACCAAAAAATAAAATAACCACTAAAACCTAAAACCCTAATACTAAACTAAAACCCCAAACCCTAAACCTAAGCTATAAACCCTAAACTTAAACCTAAACCCTAAACTAACTAATCATAAACCTAAACCCTAAATGTAAACCTTAAAGCCTAAAGTATAAACCCAAAACTCAAAACCCTAAAATATCTCTAAACCCTAAGCTAACCCTAAACCCTAAACCCTAAAAACTAAAGCCTAAACACTAAACCTTAAATCCTAATCCCTAAACCTTAACCATAAACCCTAAACCCTAAAACCCTAAACCATAAAACCCTATACCCTAAATCATAAAAACTTAAATCGAAACTAAATAAAATCTAAAAATAAAATAAATAAAAATACCTAAACCTAAATAAAATACATAAAATAGAAACCTAAACTGAAACCTAAACCTAAACCTAAAAAAATAAAAATAAAAAGCTAAAAATAAAATAAAGAAAAACCTAAACTAAACTAAAAAAATAAAATAAACCTATGAATAAAAATCATTAATAAATTAAAAACTAAAGGTAAAATAAAAATAAAATAAACCTAAATTATAGTAAAATAAAAATTAAATAAAAACCTAAACCTAAAATAAAAATAAAATAAACAAAATAAAATTAACCTAATCCTCAACTAAAATAAATAAAACTTAAACTTAAACCTAAACTAAACTAAACCTAAACAAAAACCTAAACTAAATAAAATGAAATAAACAAAAAATAAACCTAAACCTAAACTAAAATATTAAATCTAAAAATAATTCAAAAATAAAAACCTAAAAGCTAAACCTAAACAAACAAAATAAAAACCTATACCTAAACCTAAAAATAAAAAATAAAACATAAACATAAAAAAACACTTAACTAAAAAATAAACCTAAACCTAAACCTAAACCTAAAAAATAAACTAAAATAAAACCTAAACAAAATAAATAAACCAAAAAAGAAATAAACTAAACTAAATAAAAATAAAAAAACTAAACCTAAATAAAAAATCTAAATAAATAATAATAAATAAATTAATAAACCTAATCCTATAATTTTACTAATTAAAAAAAAATAAACCCTAATTTCTAAACCCTAAACCCTAAAATTAACACTAAACCATAAACACTAAACCCTAAACCTAAACCCCAACTAAACCTAAAACCTAAGCTCTAAAACCTAAACCTAAAATCCTAAACTAAAACCCTAAAAGCATAAATAAAACCCTAAACTAAAACCCTAAACCCTAAACCCTAAACCCTAATCCCTAAACCTAAACCCTTACCATAAACATTAACCCTAAAAACCCTAAACCCTAAACTTAAACCTAAAGTAAATAAATTAATTAAAAAAATATACCTAAACCCAAAACCAAAACCTAAACTAAACCTAAATCATTAAATAAACCTATAAATATAAAAAACTAACTTAACCAAAACTAAATATAGTGGTAAATCTTGAAAAATAAAAATAAATAAACGAAAACCATAAAGATCAAAAATAATATCACTAATAATAACTATAAACTTCTCACTGATGAAATCTAAATGAAGAAATGTTAATTTGAATTTATTCTGTTAAAAAAATAAAACCAAAACCCTAAACTAAAACTAAAACAATACCTAAACCTAAACCCTAAACCCTAAACCCAAAAAAAAACTAATCCCAAAAAACCCTAAACCTAACCCCTAACTAACCTAAAATGCTAAAAAAGCTAAAACCTAATCCTAAACTAAAAAATAAAAAATAAAATAAATAAAAACATAAACCAAAATAAATAAAAAAAATAAAATAAATAAAACCTAAACTAAAAGCTAAACCTAAACATAAACCTAAAAAATAAAATAAATAAAAAACTAAACTAAAAGAATAAACCTAAAGTGAAAAATTAAAAAATTTAAATAAAAAAATATATCTAAAATAAAAATAAAATAAATTAAAAACTAAATAAAAACTTAATACTAAAAAATACACTTAAATATAAAACCTAAAATAAATAAAAAATAAAACTAAACCCTAAACAAAAAAACAAGCCTAACCCTATAATAAAAATAAAATAAACCTAGACCTAAACTAAAATAAACTAAACTAAAATAGATAAAAGCTAAACCTAAACCTAAACCTAAACCTATACCCTAAATAAAATAAAAATAAACATAAAACTAAACTAAAAAAAATATAATCTAAAAATAAACCTAAAATAAAATTCGAAAACCTAAGCCTAAAAAAATAAAATACAAACCTAAACCAAAACCTAAAAATAGAAAATAAAACCTAAACTTAAAAAAATAAAATTAAAATAAAACTAAACTAAAACCTAAACCTAAACCTAAAAAATAGACTAAAACAAAAAATTTAAATAAAATAAGTGAACCTAAAATAAATAAACTAAACTAAATAAAAATAAAAATAAAAATAAACCTAAATAAAAATAAAAAATAAAATAAACTAAAATAAATAAAAAATAAAATAAATAAACATAAACCTACAAGTTTACTTAATTTAAAAAAAATATAAAAAAACCCTAACCCTATACCCTAAATGTTAAACTATGAACCCTAAACCCTAAATCCTAAACCTTAAAACTCTAAACCCTAAACCCTAAACCTTAAAACCATAAACCCTAAACCCTAAACCCTAAACCCTAAACCTAAAACTTGCAACCCTAAACACTAAACCATAAACCATAAAACATACAACCCTATACCCTAAACCCTAAACCCTAAACCCAAAACCTAAAACCTAAAAAAATTAAACTAAACTAAATAAAAATCAAAAAAATAAATAAAAAAATATAAACCTAATAAAAAAAATAAAATAAATAAAAAAAACTAAAACCTAAACCTAAACTAAAAGTAAAATAAAATAAAATATAAAAGTTAACTAAAATAAAATAAAATAAAAACTAAATAAATATCTAAACCCAAGAAATAAACCTAAAAATAAATAAAAAATAAAACCTATACCCTAAATGAAAAAAAACCTAAACCTAAAATAAAAAAAATAAAATAAACTTAAACTTAAACTAAAATAAAAAGCACCTAAACCTAAACTTAAAATAAACTAAAGCTAAACCTAAACTAAAATAAACTAAACTAAAATAAATAGCACCTAAACCCAAACTTAAAATAAACTAAACTTAAAATAAACTAAACTAAACCCTAAACTAAATAAAATAAAATAAACTAAAAAATAAACCTAAATCTAAACAAAAAAAATAAACTAAAAAATAAACCTAAAATAAAACCTAAAACCTAAACTAAATAATGATAAAACCCAAACTTAAACCTAAAATAAAAAAACCAAAACCTAATAAATAAAATAAAATAAAAACTAAAAAAAAAAAAAATATAAACCTAAACCTAAACCTAAAAAATAAACTATAAAAAACCTAAATTAAAATAAATAAACCTAAATAAATATAAAATAAATAAATAAAATAAAATAAACCTAAATAAAATAAAAATAAATAAAATTAAACTAAATAAACTAAATAAACCTACTTTACTAAATTTAAAAAAAACCCTAAACCCTAAACCTAAACCCAAACCCAAAACCCAAAACCTAAACCCTAAACCCTAAAACTAAACCCTAAACCCTAAATAAAAAAAAACCTAAACCTAACCCTAAACTAACCCTAAACCCTAAACCCTAATAACCCTAAACTAAACCTAAAACTAAACCCTAACCCTAAACTAAAAAAACCTAAAAAAACCTACCTAAACCCAACTAACTAAACTAAAAACTAAACCTAAAAAAACTTAAACCTAAACCCTAAACTAAACCCTAATAAAAAAATAAAACCTAAACCTAAAAAACTAAATAAATTAAAAAATAAAAACCTAAACCTAAAAAAAAACTAAACTAAAACTAACAAAATAACCTACCTAAATAAATATAAATCTAAAAAAAGTGGTGATTATAAAGAAAATAAAAAACCTAAATCGAGGATAAATCCTAAAAAAAAAAAAATAAAACCAAAAAAATAAATAAAATCTACTAAACTAAAAATGGTTAAAATAAAATAAAACTTAATGAAATAAAAAGAAATAAAATAAACTAAAAAATTAAACTAAATAAAATAAAATAAAATAAATAAAATAAAATAAAACTAAAATAAATAAAATAAACTAAAAATAAACCTAAAAATAAAATAAATAAAACCTCTAAAACTAAAAAATAAAATAAACCTAAAATAAAATAATAAAATAAAATAAGCCTAAACCAACTAAAATAAACTAAACTAAATATACAAAACCTAAACCAAAAAATAAAGTAAACCTAAACCTAATCTAAACCTAAATAAAATAAAATAAAATAAAATAAACCTAAACCTAAACAAGAAAAATAAACCTAAAATAAACCTAAATCAAAACCTAAAACCTAAACCTAAAATATAAATAAAACCTAAACCTAAAAAAATAAATAAAAAAACCTAAACTAATAAAATAAATAAACCTAAACCTAAATAAAATGTAAAAATAAAATATAAATAAAAACCTAAACTAAAAAATAAAAAACTAAATAAATAAAAACCTAAACAAAAATAAATAAAAAATTAATAAACTAAACTAAAAAAAAAATAAAAATAAACCTAAATAAAATAAAATAAAATATAAAATAATAAAAAATAAACTAAATAAACCTAAACCTAAGTTTACCTAATTTAAAAAATAAAAAAAATAAAAAAAATAAAACTAACCATAAACTTAAACCCTAAACTAACCTAAACTAAAACCCTAAACCTAAATAAACTATAAACTAAAACCCTAAACCTAAACCCTAAACCTAAAACCTAAACCCCACCCTAAACCTAAACCTAAACAAACTAAACCTAAAAATAAAACCCAAAACAACTACTCTGGATTTTCATTTTGTTCACTGCTTCTTTCCTGAGTTACCATTCTCTATCATTTCTTAATTTTTGCTTATTGCACGCCGTGCTAATTTGACTCCCAATCGATCATTCAATGGCGAGACTCGCTTCTGCAACCACCCTCCTGATGACTTTGCTCCTCGATCCTAAAGGTATTCTCGATTAAATCCATCCAAAATGCGCTCAAGTCCTTTAAGGATGCTTTTCTGTAAGATCCCCTCTAATGCCATTAATTAGTTTCCATGATTCCATGGAATTCCGCCATGTGCTCAGTGATGTGGAGTTATCTAAGCCTTTTGAGTTAGCTTTGGTAAATTTTCTACCCTACTCTAGATAATATCCTCTTTCTTCCATAGCTTAAAGCTTTGAGTCTTCACTATTAATTGATCCTCGCCATATCCTTATCCAATGATTTAGATTATTCTGTCTTGTCGCGCCTATTTTGTGTATAATTGTCAAATGCTCTTGAAATGGTCACCCCTTTTGATGTCAAAGAGGAATCCCTATTGTTTCTTTTATGGCTTGCTTTCCCAACATGAGAATTCACTATGTTACTCACCAAGTTTTGTTTATGCTTGGGGCTCTATTTGGTACCCTTCAAATTGATCAGATCTGCCATCTCTGCTGTATATCTTGGTTGAGATTGACATTACAAAAAATACCCCAAAGAAGTTTGGATTGGTTCAAAAAATTTGATATAATCGAAAGTGGAATTTCCCATCTCATTGTAAGATCCATGGCCATGACCATTCTGAATGCTTTGTATTACATCCCTAACCTTAAAAGAACATACCAGGATCCTATACCTCTCTTGGAACTGGAAAACCAATAAGTTAGTTTATGTGCCTAAAGCTCTCATAATGGAACTCATCCCACTACACCCCTTTATTACCCAATCGATGTGTCCAAATGAAATACACTCGAAGCTTGGCAAAAAATACTACTACGAGGTGTGTGAAGAAACCAATAATGATTTACCTAGCACTACCCCACTTGTAATAATTTGGCCTCTCATGACAATCCTTTGCTTCACTTGAATCTTAATGACAATTTGAATGGGGATCTTATATTGGATCAAAATAATGATCCTTTGGTGTATCAAAATCGATTATGCATCATGGTCAATGAGAATGATATTTGTACTTTAAATGGTGCAAGAACCTCTCCTTCTACTTCTCTGAGTGATACTCTTATTCCATTTCATTCTTACTCGACATCAAGAAGGAGAAATCACCACTATAAAATATTGATATTGCTATTATTTTGATACCAAAAAACCAATCCTTTGATGAAGAGATACTTTGGAGTAATAGACCCTTCCAAAAATTATTAAAAAAATCTTATAAAGCCAAAATGACTAATAATAACTTCACTAGAACCACACATTCTTCCCTAACACCTCACAAATAACTATGTCCTCCTCTTCATTTTCCTTTTTTTCCTTTTTCTGATTATGATCAATTTTCTTATTTGGAATATCTAGGGACTCTTCCGTCATGGGGAGCCTCGCTCACTCATAACATCAAATTACTTGTTATTATTGAGCCTTTCATTAACTCTTCCAAGATTTCCCATGTTGCTAGATCAATTGGTTTTCAAAATTTCCTCTTCAACCTTAATAATAAAATATGATGTTTTGGAATAATTCCATCACCATTTCCATCATTGATGATCTTGACAATTGGTAATGTCAAAATCTCTTTAGGTGAGTGGCCTTTGGTTCCTTTATCTATGCTTCTTGTAATAGAGTAGGAACATACTTGAATCACTTAAGAACCTTCGCCTCGCTAACCTTCTTGGTTGGGGTGATTTCAACACTATCATTGCTTCTTCAGAAAGGAGGGGAGGATGTTCTCCTAACCTCCATTCCATGGAAGACTTCTCTAATATGATCCTTGATTGCAATCTAATTGACATTGGTTTTTTAGGGTCTGATTACACGTGGCATAACTCTAGACTTTGATCTTGACAGACCCTCTTTAATTCTCTTTGGATCAATCAATGGCTATTCTCTGCAACATTTGAGTAACTTTTCGATCATGCTCCTCTTTGATCTCTATCAAAACTCCCCTCTTAACCCTTCTACTCCTCACCTTTTAGATTCCAAAATATGTGGACCCAACATGGTGATTTCACTAATGTTGTTTTCACTAATTGGATCCCTGCTTCACCTATAATTGTTAAAGGCATGATTCGCTTTGGCTTAAGCTCAAGAGGCTTAAACAAAATCTCAATTGGTGGAACAAGCATATTTTAAAAATCTTTTACCAATCTTAAAGCTATGGAACAAGTGGTTTGTTCTCTTGAAGCCTTAACGATCCCAAGATTGATGAGTTGAGCATTGCCAAAGATAGTTGATTAATTATCAAAATATGGAGGAAACCTATTGGCATCAAAAAGTCTAGCAAACATATTGTCGATGGCAATGTAAACACTAGGTATTTCCATGCTATTTGCAATAAATGGAAAGCTTTAAACTCATTAAGAAAATTAAGAACTCTAATGATGAATAATGATAGCAATGAAATTAAGGAATCATACATCACTTTCAAAATTTATTAAATTCTAATCCTTCGTTATACGCCCTCCAACACCCACCTTATCCCTTATTTGATTAGCAATGAGGATAACCATTTGCTCACTATGCCCCTCAAAAGTGGGAGATTAGTACTCTCAATAGCATGAACACATTCTTGCTGCCCGATGGTTTTACGACTCATTTCTTTCAGATTATTGGCCTTTTATTAAATCTGATCTTGTTAATCTTGTATTGATTTTTTGATTTTTATCTATTCATATTTTCAATTATTATCCTTATTCCCAAAACCATCACTAAAATCTTGATTTTGACCTATTAGTCTTTGTACCTTTTCCAAAACTCATTGCTAAATTAATAATAGGATTAGCCCCGCCCATAAAATCATCTCCCAACCAAACTGGTTTGTAAAAAAAGAGCCATATCGATAATATTCTTCTCGCCAAGAGCTGGTTCATGACATTGATTTCTTCCGAGGAGGTAATATGCTTTTCAAACCGACATCTCTAAAGCCTTTGACAACCTCTCGTGGATTTCCTCTTTCAAATCTTACATTTGTTTGGTTTCTCGATAATTTTATCCGCTTATAAAAGTTGTATCACTAATGGTTTTCTATCTTAAATGGTGAAGTCCCTTGGTTTCTACTGAGCCATTTTGCAGAAGGTGACCCTCTCTCCTTCTCTTTATCATTGCTTGAATATCTTTCAAGGAGCCTCAATGATCTTTTCATTAAAAAACCTAACATGGTTTTTAAACTCATGGTGGTTTCCCTATTTTCATCTTAGCTTTGTGATGATTTTATAATCTTCGCAATGCCTCTCTTCAACATGTTAAAACTATTAAGAATCTCTTAAATGATTTTGGCAAAGTTAGTGGTCTCTTCCTTAATGAAAAAAAATATTTTATTCCCTCCTAAGATTCCCATCAATAGACTAAATCAAATCTCCAATTACTAATTTTAAGCAAAGTCAACTTCCCATTAATTATCTCGGCAACACTTTTAAAGGCCGAAAAGATCTCATCTTTTGATGACCTTATTCAAAAATTTCTAATAAAATTTTTGGGAATTTCATTTATTTATCTTTTGGTGGTAGTTAACCTTGATTAAGAGCACTCTTAATTCCATGCCTTTATATCTCATCCAAACCATTGTGCCACCATTTCTAGCATCAATAATTGAGCATCTTCAAATCCAACACCTCTTCTAAAATGCATGACCTCTTGGTTTAAAGAGTTGTGGCACTTTGACTAAGGTGGTCTTGGTTGTAAATCCATAAAAGAAGCTATCAATGCCTTTTCCTATAAACTCGGTGGAATTTTAGAGTAATCATAGTCTTTGGGCTAATTTCATGACTAAATATGTAAGCACCCTCATTTGTCCCTTTAAGCCGGTGACTGTGGAAAAGACTTTCTCACAAATGGGATGCAATCCTTAATTTTTTGGGGCATTAACTCGGACTCTTTCTTTTGGCAAGATAACTGAGTGGATGTGGATCCATTGATGACTTACTCTCCACCCATTCCACGCTATTAGAGTAAACTCTTCGCATAACAATAAGTGGAACAATAGTAAGCTTGTTGATTTTATCCCTTTTACTTTCTTGAATATGGTTACTACTCTTCCTATCACTCCTCACAATCAAGATTAGATTCTCTTTAAGCTCTCTCATAATGGTGACTTCAACCTCAAAAATGTGTGGCTCCACATTAAAGATACTCATGATTCCTCCTATGTATTCTCCAAACTTTGGAATAACAATATCCCTACTTTGTTCTTACTTCATATTCTAAAAATTTTATCCTGTTGATTCCTTGTTGTGGGGCAAAGTTACCCTCTAAATGTCAATGTTGTTTCCATATTGAGAATGTTAATCATGTTTTTTGTTAATGGGGTCATTGCTTCTAAACTTTGGATTTGGTATGATGATCTTTTAACACCAATTTCAATGGCTCTCTTACTTTATATCAACTTCTTGAAATCTATTTTGATAATACTATTAAAGGTCACATTAAAGTTATCATTTATCTTTCCGTTCATATGGATGGACCGTAATGATGCAAAACATCGTGGGATCCCTATGAACCACGTGAGGATTATTGCTAGAACTAAAACAAAATTGTGACTTGTTTAAAGCCAATCTCATTCATTACGATAATTCAAAGTCAAATTTGTCGCCAATAAACTGCATTAACTCCGATGAACCTTACTATCAGAAATGACAAGATTGTCTATTGGAAAACCTCTTGACCATATTATTAAAATCAATACCGATGGCTCTCTCTCATAATGGCTCTGGTGGCATTTTAGAACTCTATAGTTCTATGTGCTTTGCTTACCCCTTACTTCCCTGACATTCCCATTTTCCGAGCTTATTCTTCAAAGCTCTTGAGATTTGCCTCCAAAATGGCTGGCTCAATATTTGGATTGAGGTGGATGCTTTTCTGCTGATTGATCTTTTGACCTCCACTAAGATGAGCAGCACTGAATTGTACTACCTCCTCAAACAAACTAGAGCTCTTCTTTCCCAATTGAATTTTAACATCACTCATGTTTGGCATGAAGGAAATGCCTGTGCTGACTACCTTGCCAATCTGGGTGCTAGATCCGATGGTATCATCTTCTTTAATCAACTCACCTTACCCAAACACTTGCATGGGCTAGTTAACTTGGACAACTCTGGGTTTCCTTATCTCAGAACTTAATCTACCTTGGCATCGTCATTCATCCTTTTCTGTATGCCTTTTACTTTATGGTTTTCTTCCTTTTTTTTTGGGTCTTTTGTGGATGTTTCACATGGATATTATTTGCTTGATGCTTTTGGCATTTACACCGACAAAGGGTCATTGAGCTATGTGCATACTAATATCCCGCATTGGAATTTTGTTGAGCTACATGTCACTACTATTGGTTTTATAACATCATTGAGGGAGATATTTATCATGATGGGTTTAGCTACTGCTATTACTTACTGCAACTGGCTATTTTCAAAGATATTACTGCTTGGAGCATCTTAGTTACCTATGTTGTTTCTATGCATTATATTAGTGTTCATTATGCTGGTTGCAATATTTATTTTGAAGATTTACTGTTAGGTTGTTGGATTTTAGCTGATAATGATTGGTGGCTGGACTTTGAAATGCTGCTTATCTCCCCTATTAGATCTGGTCGCGATATTCTCTTTGTCCCGCCTTTGAGTTGACATTTCCTTTTATTTTTGGGAGTTATCTTTTATTTTATTTTTTTTGCATGAAGAGGTTTTGGGGTCTTGCAGCTTCTCTCCTATACTTCATAACTTACCTTCACATCCTGTAACAATAATAGATGCAACATCTTAAAAATCTTTCTATGCGATTTGGAATTATTTCGATTTTCAATATTCCCGATGGGTCTTTACTTCTGTTTTCTTTGTGCTCCTTTGCTCTTTAATGGCTTATCCTATGTTTGGAATTATTTATTAATCTTCACTCTGTACAATTTCTCTGAGGATGATATTTCTGCTGCTAACCTGCTCTTTATTGTCTTAGAGGATCTCATTGATGAGACTCTTTTGAACCCCTATGGTGGCTCTGTTGCCCCTCTTCTTTTTATTGGCTTACCCTATGGTTGCAATCATTGTAGTGTTGTTTTAAGCTATGACTGTTGGATTTCTGGATTCACTGTTCTGCAGGCTAATCTTGTTTTAAACTATGGCTGTTGGATCTCAGGCTATTATGTGTCCTGCAGGCTGTTGGATCATCTGCCTTTATATATTTTTTGTGCTACTAATAATTGGGATGATGCGTTTTCACCCGTTATTTATTTCTGGTTCATAGTCTTGCCATCTCATTAACTATCCGGGGAATTTACTTATGCACAGTATAATTTGAATGGTTGGTTTTATGGCCA
Organism: Cymbidium sinense; assembly: GCA_021442155.1. Lineage (NCBI taxonomy): Eukaryota > Viridiplantae > Streptophyta > Magnoliopsida > Asparagales > Orchidaceae > Cymbidium > Cymbidium sinense. The sequence continues at coordinate 1,911 of JAKCPB010001386.1, read as the reverse complement.
ACTTGCTATTTTTTATTTCTTGGTTGTTGGATGGTCTGGTTACTATTTTATATCTAGCAAGCTGTTGCTGGGGTTATCTATTTATTTCAGTAGGGTGATTTTGGTATTGTCTTGATGTTTGTCTGTGCCAACCTTTTTTTCCCAACCTGTCAAGCGAGATTTTGTTATTTCCTGTTCTATTTTATTATTTCCTTGCAAGTTTGGATTCCCTTAATGGCTTCTCTGTTAGCCTTTACTGTGGTTGTAGGTTTTTCTGCTACCCTGATCTGCTTTATCTGGAAGGTTTTTTCTTTTTATTATCCTTTGAACCCTTTTGCTAACATTGTTGGCTTTTGGTCTTTAGGGCCCTTTGACCAGCTGGTGGACTTTGTGATTAATATATGTTCCCTAATTTTTTATTCTCTAACTATTCCTGCTTTTATCAATTGGGCTACTACTATTTTTTCCTGCTTCTGTTCTTTCCCACTTGGTTATGTTTACTGTGAGCAAATACCGGTGATTGTCCATCTGATTATTTGGATCTTTTCATATGTTTTTGGGTGGACTCTTGGCCAGCTTGTTGGTTTTAACTGCCTTGGTTGTTGGCTGAACTGGATTAATACTCTTCATGTCGTTTTGGGTTTTGGTTTATTTTGCTCAAGAACTCTATTGTAGTTGTTGATTGCTTGTTGGTTTTTGCCTTGATCCCCCTTAATGGTTTATTATATGCATATCAACTTAATGCTTTGGTTTACTTTATCTGCTCTATTTTCTCCATCTTCTTTCAGTTAACCCTATTTCTATTGCAATGTTTATCCTAGATGGGAGGCTTTATGGCAAGCTAGCTGGTTTCTGTTCTCTAGCTAGTTGTTCCTTGTCTTGGATATTTCTCTTGGCTTTTCATGGCTCTATGTTTTCTCCATCTGTTGGTCAGGACTTGGTCCTATGTTCGCTAGTTATTTCGACATTGATGTTCGATGGTTTTTGTGATTACCGTTTGCCGCAGATACCTATTTTTATGCTCTATCTAATTGGTTATTAAATATGGCAATGTCTTCACTGATGGAGAAGTTTTATGGCCAACTTGCTGTCCCTTCCTGTCTTGGATGTTGTTGTCTTAAGTGTTGTTGTCTTGGCTGGTTTTTGCCTTGGTTACCTGCTGTCTTGCTTTTTCTAGATTCTAATGTTGATACTCATTTGAATCCATTTTTTGATTTTTCTTCTGGTGGGTTCCAATGTTGCATTAACTTCTTTGCTATTGGGGTTGGCTTTTGGAATGCCTCGTTTGCTTACATCCGGGTCATGTTCATCTCCGATTGTGATCTACATTATTCATGTTGTCTCTATTCCCATCTCGCCAGGTTGGTGTATGCACTATCTCTCACGACCGGTGGTACTATGGACGCTTGTTATCTTTTGATGCTCTCTTGGTTGTTTGTTGATCCGATTATCGATTTTTTCTTGCCGCAACTGAGTTGTAGCAATGTGTGGTTGTAGGTTTTACTGCTACCATGATCTACTTTATCTGGAAGGTTTTTCCTTTTTATTATCCATTGAACCCTTTTGCTACCATTGTTGGCTTTTGGACTTTAGGGCCCTTTGTCCAAGGGACTTTGTGATTATTATCTGCTCTCTATTTTTTTGATTTTGACTTATTGTTATCAATCTACTGTGTTTTCTGCTTCTATTTTTCCCACTTGGTCATAACAGCGATCCTGTGATTTTCCATTTGATTATTTGGATCTTTATCTATGCTTCTGGGTGGACTCTTGGCCAGCTTGTTGGTATTAACTGCTTTGGTTGTTGGCTGAACTGGATTAATACTCTACATGATGTCTCTGGGGTTTTGGTTTATTTTACTCAGCAACTCTCTATTAAAGTTGTTGATTGCTTGGTGGACTTTGCCTTCAACCCCCTTATTGGTTTATTATA